>JARHVA010001588.1:0-117500 GCA_037957365.1 Torreya grandis
AGAAAATAAGCTTGAAAATTAGTTGTTGAATGCCACTAGATGATTTCAATAGAGGAAGATGTTAGTGTTAATTGAAAGTTTTTGACTATTTTTGGAACTATCCAAAGAGGGAAAATAAGGTATATATAAAATGGAAATAGTCCACATAGGATAACAAAGTTGTTGATGTGGGGTTTATACATACTTGAGAATTAGGAGGAAACCTTCAATGTTTTTGGATCTCAATGAAGATTGACTTCACTTCAGGTCATGAGTTGTAGGTATTAGTTCTTGTATTAACCATTTGTGGAATGGTGGTGAGTAAAGAAATATGGTTAACTAGGATGGTTTAGATATGGATATAAATCTCGGATTCACTTGGGTTGAATAGAATGGAGATGGACTTAACTAAAGTGGGCAAGATTTAAATAAAATTGAAAATAGAGTGAAGGGTAAGGAAGGAAATAGGATCCTAGAACATAAATTATTTATAACCAACTTTAGAATAAAGACAAATGACAAGGTAATAATGCTTTTAGTTTTCTACTTTAGCACATAGAACTAACAAACATAGTAAAGAGGTCTGATAAATATAATGCAATTAACTCCTAGTTATCAGCTAAAGTTTTATATTATTAAGAATACTATAACATTTATTAATAAAATATTATATAAAATCCCATAGATCACCTTCAACTAGTTATAGCTCAGTCTAGGATGTTTCATCAAATGATGTTTCTACACATTTAAATAGTAACCTAACAAATTAATTACAAGAAAATAAGATCTATCAACCTAAAATTGTTGTTGCACATTTTCAATTGATAAAAATATCACTAATTAACCATAAATTACTTGAAAATGATATAGCATATATCAATAAATTAAACTACCAATTACATAAAATGCATAAAAAATATAACACAGACATGAAATAGAAAGCTATGCAACATAGATTTTTAAGAAAAATTAAAAAGGTCTCTATCTATATTGAATACCAAAATTTATCCTAGCTTTGAAATGTGGGAGATATGTGTATATATATAGGATTGGGATGGGGATGCATCATCTCTCAATCCATGCTCAAAGTTTCATCATAATTAGGACATATATATGGCCATGACGTAGCCAATCATTCGCAAGGGACAAAAAAATGTCACAAAAACATTTTGTTATAATTGATTGATGTAATTACAAGGGAATTTGTCTATGAAGAGGTCATTGTGGTTGTAACTAGATTTATATTTATGGTTAACTTAGGCATTTGAGAAGTAGTTACAACTAAAATAGTGAGTGGGGGTAGGGTAGTCGAAGATGCCTACTTGCTTGCCTAAATTTCTGAATAGAGGGTGTGACTCATCTAAAAGTCCATTTTAATTGCCTTGAAGTCTAACAGAGATATTTTGAAGAGCTAGGGGATTTTATCCATCAATTTCCTATGTGATATTAATGAAACCTTGAGCTCCACATAAAGAGTCTTTGTGTTAATGATCCTACTTATATAAAATTTATCAACTACATAAAGTTATCCTGGGTATTATACATTGCACCCTTCACCTCTACCTTGAGAATATTTGTTGTTGTCTAGAGAAGGTCTTCGAAGATGACCCTAAGAACCAATTTCCCACTTTGGTAAATCACACCATTGATTCTCATTTACCCATAAATTATAATGGCCTGATCCTCATAGTTGGTGAGTTTTTGAAGCAAATTTTACATTTATTGATACCATCTAATCAAGTTATCCCTCTAGAATCTATGTAGTTTGACGCCCATGCTACATCTAGATTAGTTATTAATTTTATTATAGGTTTTTTGGATTAAGATATGGAGTCTAGCATCCATTTTATTCATATTATCAATAAGGGTGAATACATATCACCACTTGGGCTACAACTCCTTTGCACTTATTACTAACTGAATAATGTCATACAACTTTTGATTTGCTCCTTACACATTAACCATGATGTCCCTTAGAACTTATATGGTATTTATTCCTTGTAATGTCTCCATAGTTTGATCAAAGCCTTTGAACATTTATTTTATTACTCTCCCCATACAGTCTACAAAGATGTAGGGGTCTTCTATGTAATTGACAAAATTAGAGGGGAGTAATTTTATTCTCTTTGTTAAAGAGAAGACATCTTCTGTCTGATCTAATTCTACCTTATGTCATTCAACCATTATAGTTTTCCTTTTAACCTTCCTCATATTCTTCATTTATTTTTCAAAATAAAACTTGACTATTGGTTATTCAATAATAACTAGGCTCTACCTTCCTTCTTTTGCCCATTGCATTTTTTGGATCCATTTAGGAATGTTTCAAGCAACTGGTTGTTGTGAATGTTTTGACTTCTCTATAGGTTTGAAATATGGGGATTGCCATGGAGGGAGCATATTCTTGGTAGAAGAGGTTTTTAGTTGAGGTAAAGTGGGAATAACTCTTCTCCAACTAGTGACCTTTTTTGGGTTCACTATGTCAATTATTAACTTTCTTTTATTTGACATTTTTTATGTTGTAATGGTTATAACTTCTATTTGGGATGCATGACCAATTGGTAAGACCAATTGAGTGGATGATTAGGAAGAAGTAAATGGGGAATACAAAATGGTGGTGGAGACCAAATCTTCAAAATTCACTTGTTTATTGAGGCCACATGACTAAGGGCTTGAGGAACAAATAATGAATAGGTAGGAGGGGTAGTGAGCAAATTTTGTAAATAATCCATTAAAGATGTGAAATCAACTCTAGTAGGGTCTTTTGATGGTTGGATGGGGAATGGCATAGCCTTGATTACATGTTATAGGATTGGGGCTTGTAGAGTTGGCATTATAATAGTTGTATTGACTATAATAATACTTGCAATAGTAGGTAAAGAATGAGGTGCTTGTGTACCTACCATTTGGGAAGTCATCAATCATGAAGAGCATTATTTTAGGTGCCATATGCTGGGAGGTGTCAAGGCTAGATATAGGTTCACCAATTACCCATGTGTGTAAAATAATGGGATTATACTCTTATTCTTCTTTTTTGTATCCATGTAGGTCCTAAAGTAATTCAATTGAGATTGAACTAATCTTCAGGATCTTAGTGTCACCTAACTGGGTCTCCTCTGATAACCATTCATCATTGGCTCTTTATTTAGTCTCACTAATGGTTTTCGATAATCATGTCTCTATTTTATCCTTAGATTACTCCTTGGTAACCACTCCTTTTAATTATCTATCACCTCTATATGTTCTAATGAATTATAACCTTTTATATTATCCAATCCACCCTCTAATGTTTCCTATGAGGTCTCTTTTGTTGGGGTGCTCTGATGAGAAACTAAAGGAGATCCATGCTTCCACTTCTATACAAGGGGGGTCTGGTAGGAGTAGAAGTTGATGATAGAAGTATTGAAATAGTATTAGGTGAATTTGATGGGGAAACATGTGGTGATGAGGTGAGAGCAACAATGACTATTGGGGGTGAACCTGGGGAAGTGAATACTTATCCAAGGGAAGGGGATATTGATGGAGGTTATGGTGTAATTATTTGGATTAGGGGTATGAATGGAGGTAAAATAGAAACAAGAGGCAAGAAATATTAGATAATTGCCTATTTTATTATTGTGAGTGGCAAAAGGGCAACATAGAGAATGGCCCTCTGAAGTGAGTTATAGTTGTTAAAACCTGAGTAGTCTTCATCAGCTAAGGAGGGGTGGAAAATAGAGTGGTTGTTTAATTATGACCATTAAGATGGGATGTTGGGGATTCTCTTAACTAATTTCCTATCCACTTCCCATAGGTTCTTGTCTTGATGTACCAACTTGTTATTGTCCTTGTGCTGGAATGTGTGGGAAGGATCCTTGAGGAGGTTTTGAGACCCAATGTTCTACCTCAATTTTCCTAGATTCTTCCTCTATGGTTTTTGTATGATATTTTATGTGCTTGCATACCACTATGTACATATTCACCTAGTTTATTCTTGTGTGCACCTATGTATCATTTCAATCAATCATGAATATGTCATCAATAGATATGATACATGGCTACAATCAATCTGCACCTCCCCTGACTCTATTCAAGTGATTCTTGACACTTTGTCTTAGATCCTATTACCTATAAGGTGCCCACTTGAAATCATAGTGTATTATGATTTTTCACATTAGATGGAAATACTCTCATTTAGTTTATTAGATCCTACCAATGTTGATGGGAGGTGGGTGGATAATTCCTTGTTTGTCACTCCTTAATTTACCATCCATATATTTAGCTAGATGGGATGTAATTTATTACTTTTCCACCTTGTTTAAGACTAATCAAGGTAGATACATATGCCTAAATTTGGTTACCTCTATTTTAATGATTATATGATCTAGATAGAGTTAATAGTCACCAACATTTTTAATGGTTCTTCATATTTGATTAGATAATTTGGGCATGTCCTTGTCATAAATAGTTGGTATGCCATTGGATAGAAGGTCTTTATTCTAGTCATATTATTCCAAAATTTGTGTCTATGAAGAATAATAAATTCATCATAAATCCATTTATTAGGATACTTAATTGATGGCTCCTAAGGATCCTCATAATATAGGTGAATAGTCATTGTTATGGTGTCTACCATATATGCCATCACATAGAAGTTGGTATCTAGTCATTTTATTGAATCAAAGAATTGGTTAATCAAATTGACACTAAGGATCTTGTCAATAGCTATGACCTTGGTGGAAGTGAGGATGGTGTCTAATAGGGGAATCTAAACCTCATCTACATAGGTTATATTGGGGAAACCATAAACTCAATTTATAAAATCCATAAGAATTTGAATTCCAAGCCTAAAGATGGAAATGGGGATAGCAGAAATAAGCCCCCTGAATGTGAAGGTAATACGATCGCTAGCCCATTATTGTAACTTTTTGGTTTCATTGTTTGTATATATCCATTAATTAATTGGGGTTTGATTATAGGACATTCTAGGGAGGAGGAGCCTATAGTTTTTTCAAAGGTAGGTTCACTAATATACATTGTTTGGGTGCTACATTGATAGAAATGCATGATTTTTCTATAAATTTGGCTATTTTGAAATAAATCAAATAATAGGTCAATGCAAGGCATTACCTCAAGTTTTACCATATCATTTTGTAGGCCTATTTATTTTATTTCCACTAGGTCCTCTCTTTATCTTATTGTAAAAGCTAAGGGTTGATCTCTAGGGCCATAGGATTCTTCTACTTTGACTTCCTCCCATATAGTATAATAATGTTTGAATTCATAGTTAAGGGTAACTTTATCAAACCTTATGTCTATATACTACTCAAAGTCTTACAATATAATATACAAAGGGGGCGATGAAAGGTGTGAAGTAGAAGCCATTGTTTTTCACTTAAGATTACTCATTCTCTAAAAATATGGAATTTATTGGTCATAGGAGAGCTCAAATTCATATTAGTATTTATTCATTAGATGGAAATGTATTTGTAATTAATTGACTTCATATATTCCATATATTAACTTTATATTTTTCACCTTTGCTTAATTGAATGCACGTAGTTGGCCAATTCATGTGGATTAATGGCACCAATGGCCTTGAATTTTTCTACTTTCTTATATTTTCATATCTTGAATTTGCTTGGTGAAGAGTCATTTTGTTTGTGGTCCATGACACCATGTGTTTTCTCTTTATTTTTCTTAGAGTGTTTTATCATATCCCTTTAACACTTTATAATTTTTTGCTTACTCAAAAAGTATCACATCACTTTTACCTAGGCTCATTATTTGTTGAGTTATTTATTTACTACCTTAGGTTTATGATATCATGACATGTAGAGGGTTATCACCACTCTACCATGTTGAGAGTGTTAGAACCCCTTCCTTCACTATGTAGGATCTAGGTGAGAGATATGATGATATAAGGATAAATATCGATGTTCCACTCACCCAATATACTTATAAACTTATGAACTAATTTGAAAATGATAGGTTTATGGGATCCTAACACGTGGATGACTGACACTACTCCATTAGCCATGAGAATTTCACACACTGAAGTTAAATATGCTAGTCACTAGGTGAGTGGGATCATCACATGTGGACAACTATCACTACTCTATTGGCCCTAGAACTTTCATGTACTAAACTTCAATTTTTAAATCATAAGGTGAGTGCAAGATTGTGATATGTGGATGGTCATCACTGCTCCATTATCCCTAGGACTTTCATAACTTAAACTTAAATCTACTAATCAGCAGGTGAGTAGGATTGTGACATGTTGAATTATCCTAACATTCTTCTCACCTGAGAGTCTTTTAAAAATTTCTAAGTGTTAGAAAAAACTATAGACTAGTGGGTTATCATCGAGTAACATAAAACCTTTTAGAACATTGAAGCATAAAGCATAATTCACTTGCCTTCGAGTTTCTAAAAGAGCAAGTGAATTATACATGGTAGGCTTTGGTGACTTAGCAAGTGCTTGGGTGAAAAGTAGAAATAATTATAAGTACATAACCATATCCATAAGATAAAATTCAAAGCAACAACACCTCGATGAACACTTAAGCTAGTTAGTATAAAAGATGTAAACCCAACATTCCTATAGATTAAACAAGTGAACTTCATGAATCATTAGATTTGAAAAAAACTTAGAGAGACATGCATGAAATAAACCAAAGGATAGATATCAAACTTGAGACAAGCCTAAACATATTTGTGGTTTATAATAATAGAAGTTTCATCATGTTAGTTTAATCTTCAAGAAACAAGCTTAGGTTACCCCACTGATCCCAAAAAAGGAAGGATACTTGATAAAGTGGATACCTATTTAAAAAAACATAAATGGGGGTATGTTGGGACACAAAAAATGGTGACTCACAAGAGGAATACTCTTGAGTATTCAATAATCCAAAATTTTAGGTTAACAACTATAAATTGAACATGGATCATGCCATAGAAAGATAATTAAACCAAAAACATGAAAGAGGCTCCCAAAACCTCTTAAAACATAACAGCCTTGCTTATAACTTGGGTCTATGTGTACTAGAGTGATTTTATTTTATATTTGATTTTAAATTTAAGCAAAGACTTAGAATATAATGTAGGTTTCATAATGTCTTATTTTAAGCATTAAAAAAATTAGGGGTTCAAACAATGCTTTGTTTCCAACTAGGTGTTTATAGCCTTGATAGAGATACCTTTGATTCCCCCTTTTCTCCCTTTTTAAAATTTCATGATGCACGATACATTTATCTTATTTCATCATGTGAGTCTTTGGTCAACTTTTGAATTTTTGTTTAGGATTATTTGATCACTTTTTAGGATAAATTGATCCTCTCATTCTTTTTTAATATAAATGAGAGAGAGGGTCAAGAACCACTATGAGCTGACGTATGGGAGAAATATTCAATTTTTAAAAATGTCCCTACTAGTGGCCTCTATATCAATGGGTATTATCTCAAAAAAATTATTAGTGTGGAAAGCATGTTTGAACCAAGGAATAAAAAAATTTCTTAATTTTCATGTGGCAATGAGAGAAACTTTTACATACATGATAAAAGTATTTAATTGTGAAATGACCATGGTATATCTCTTATTGAATACTCAAATCTTAGAAGTCTCAAATATAGTTGTGTAAAAACTTTTCAATCAACCAATTGGTGTACTCTGCTTAGACTCTTTCTTCACTTACTCTCCTTTTACATCCTACCTCAAGGATTTATTATATGAGATAAAACTTGTATATGAATCATAATAGATTGGATATTATCTTGATCATTTAGAAAGTATTCAATCATGTTGATTTGAAACAAAAGACACCTACTCTAGAAATAGGAAAGATGATATAAGGAAACAAAATGTTGAAATAAAGAAAGATTAATCTACATAGCATGAAAACTGCCCTATTGATAATGAAAGATATAAAGTAATAAAGTTGACTATGAAAGTAGTAAAATATATTCTAATTTTACCTCTACCATAACATCTGTCATTACTCATATAAATTCCCAGTGGGAGCATCTATGAAGTAGAACTTCAAAAACTACCCATTTACTAGGAAGGCTAGGTTATTACCCTCAAGGTCCTTCAAATGGAAGGCATTGTTACCTAATATCTCCAACACTTGATATTTTCCAAAATACAAGGGAGTGAACTTATCATGATGTCCCCTTTTCTCATGAACTTTATCCAATAAGATAACTATTTTTGAGATTTGAAAGGCCTTGATTTTGGATCTTTTATCAAACCACCTTTTAACCACATCTTGGTTTTTGTTGAAGCTTTGTGGTGCTTCGGTATTTGCATCCTCAAGTTGGACTATTTATAACAATCTAGATTGAACCCTTGGATCACCTTCCATATAATCTTGTATAAAATTAAAGGTTTAGAGTTTAAGGGACATATAGATAATAGGCTACCCTCCATACACTAATAGGAAAGGTGAAGTCTTGAGGGCCTATTTTTATCTTTTTTTGTCTACCCATAAGGCATATTTCAATAGAAGGTGCCATTCTTTTGGCTTGTTCTAGGTTGAATTCTTAATGGAATCCATAAAGTTCTTGTTTGTAGATCTAACCACTATGTTCTCTTGGGGATAATAATTTGAAGATGACTTGATTTTTATTTGATTATCATAGACCCACTTAGTGAATTCAATCAATTGAAAATTTGGGCCATAATCACTGACCAAATATATGGGAGTACCAAATATAGTTAGTATATAATCCTCTAAGAACTTAATGACATCTTCACCTCTACAATTTTTGGTGGCCATCGCATTAGTCCACCTAGTGTGATAATTAATGGTAGTAGGATGAACTTATTCCCCTCAAAGGAATTATGATTGGTTAATCCAATGAAGTCAAAACCCCATTGTGAAAAAGGATGACCCTTGATGACAGCGTGTAGTGGCATGAAAACATTAACCTCCCTCTTCCCAAATACTTGGCATTCATGGTAGGTTATAACATAGTTGTATAAATAGTTGAAAATAGTGGGCTAGTAGTACCCCATTCTCAAGATATTATAGGTTGTTTTGGTCCTAAAATCATGACCCCTACATAGTTTTTGGTGTAGGTTATCCAATATATCCATAGATTCTTCTCTTGAGACACATATTAGGTAGATTCCCTCATGGTTTTTGTGGTAAAGGATTGTAGATGAAATTTTGAGAAAATGGATTTGATTGTGTAATCACATCAAAATACTTAAAATATAAAAATACCATTGTGATCTAGATCCATTAGGATAAAAATGCAAACACAAATGGATATTTATAGCAACATGTAAATCCTAAGACTAATTACTCCAAACCAAGATTCAAACAATAAAAAGACTAAAATATTAATGGATGAATATTGCTTACCATAAACTTAGATTTGGAAACATTGGTGGCTTGATGAAGACACTTGGAATGCATAGATTAGTTGGATTCAAAACTAGAATGATAACATGAAAACTCATAGATTCCTTGGTAGTTTATCCATAGAGGAGTGTTTTATTTAAATAGATTGAGGGAGGGAAGATCAATGGTCACCATCCAAACTTGGTTGACACAAGATCAAGGGTGGAGGATTATCCATAGAATTAAAAATTCCTTGAAAGCCTCTAAAATAAGGGTTCCTATAGGGAAAAGGGATAATTTAAAAAGGATTCTAGAATTCTAGAATCCATTTAGGGGATAAGTAATATTAGCAGGGGATTAGGATAGGTGATTAGATAGGTGATAAGAGACTAGGGATGTAGGAGAGACTAAGAATAGGCTAGGGTAGGTGGGTCATGGGAGTTTTAAATTCCTAAATATTAGAAAAGTGAGATTAGTTAGTAGATAATGGTGATTTAGGAGAATTAATTGATTTTTGGGATGAGTTAAGGTTAGTATGATGAATAACAATGAAAGGGGATAGGATTTAATGATTAAAATTGGTGATATTAGATGAGATAAATAGTATTAGATGGGTTAGGTATAAATAGTGTCAATTAATAGGAATATTAGTAACATTGAATGAAGTGAGCAATTTTAGATGTATACATTTTCCCCCTCTTTGAAAGGGAATTATGAGTGGATGAAGTGGATTGATTAATAGTCTTTCAAATAAAAACCATTTGATGGATAAATGTTAGTAGATATTATTCCACCTTAAGGGGACATGCAAGGAAGAATGAGATGGATGGCCACTCAAAAGAGGAAATAAGGGGTGAGATGTGATGAATAGATAAGGGGATGGGATGAGAGATGTATGAGTGATGATAAAGAAGATGAACTCAACTTAATCAATGATACAAAGTGATGATGCCCCTAGCAAATACATATGCATAGGTAGTGGAAACATAATAATGAGAAGATAAAAGGTCACAATTTTTTGACATACCCCAGACAAAGACACATGTCAAGGGGCTATATACCAAGATGATAAAGGACATGAGATATCAACATATCTCAAGCCAAAGATAAGACAATGATTTGATAAGATTAATGATGGGTGTAGTTCAAATCTAAATTTGAGTGAAGGGGATGAAAGAGAATAAATGATATGATTGAGTGACCAAAAGATGAAGGGGAAGAATTGGGTTGCATGGCATCAAATCAATGAGCCATAATATGATTATATCTCTAGAAAAGACACATGCCAAGGAGTGAGAGATAATAATAAATTAACAGTTTTATTTATACCCTAATTGAAGGAGAAAACTATAAAATTTAAATGATGAATCGATCAATCAAGGATAATGGAAGAAAAGATGGATGTGTTTTGTCAAGCCCAATCAAAAGGTGTGGGTGATTGATGAAGAGACTATATAGGTGATTTAGGATGGTGATTGATCAATAGATTGATTAATGAATAATTGATATTATAGATAAAGGATTTTGACTGAAGTAATATGTGAAGATGATAAGGTACAATATATATGTGATGAAAAATGATGGGGAAAGAGGGGAGAGTGGTTGAGCTGACCTTGAGCACACCACATGACTAATAACTACCTACATAGTCCAACAAGACCTTAGGCCAATGCAATTTAGACTAGATTAGATGATGATGATGATGATGATGATGATGATGATGATGATGATGATGATGATGATGATGATATGATGATGATGGATTAGAACATTAAGATGATGAGATTATTAGACATGTAACTAATTATTAGACAGATGTTAAGTGTGATGATGATTGGATTAAAAGTTGAGTAGATATTAGACCAGTGGATTGGGATAATGGAATTGAGCCTTATCATGGTAAAGGGTAGGGTCGAAGGGTAATGACCTTGAATTTAAATGTAATTTGGGACTTTTGGAATGCTTAGAATGACTCAAAAATAACTAAAAATGATCATAAAAAATGCACTCAAAAATGACAAATTGAAAACAAAATATGAGTGAAAAAATGTAACTATAAAAGGAAAAACCATAGATACACATTCAATTTAATGTAAAATTGCTTCCAAAAACTACAAAACTACAGAATTTAAGAAATACCACAACTCTCAAGTCATGATTTTGTATAAGTTTGACTAACTATGGTGGTCACCATATAGTTTTTTACAAAATTGCAAGTGGCTAAGCAATATCATGATTTTTACTACAACATCATGATTCATAATCTATAATTTTTAAAGATGAGGAAAATTGCCCAAAATTTTAACAGTTAGACTAAATATGAAAAAAATATGTACAACATTTAAAAAATTATTTATATAAAATCAAGAGGTATTTTGAAATGCCTTAAGACTAATGTTTTTATGGTCAAAATTTTAGCAATTAAATATCACTTATCAACATGCAAAATTGTTGATATTAAGCAAAATTGCTTATTCATAATCTGCAATTTTGCAATAGTTAGTAAGAGGGGCTGTTTGGATGTTTTATTTCAATCTGTATAGCTCTTTTACCTTTCCTACAAGAAAACAACACTCAAACAAAGGTAGAAAACTAATTAAAGGCCACAATTAAAAATTTTAATTATTAGTTTTAATGATATGAATCAAAATCACTACTTCACAAGGCAATATTTCAACTTATATGCAAAACCACAACTAAAAATGTATGGTTTTGAATACCAAAACTATAAATCTATGGTTTAACAATACCACAACTACAAAACTATGATTTTGTCAAAGCTAAAACTTTATATAAAAATTACCCTTTATGAAACTGTAATATTGCAAAAAGTCAAAAAACCTACCATAATAGTTAATAGTTAGTGGTTAAATGATATAGTTAATACAAAATCACATATTTATTGACAAAATTACTAATGCAATGTTGTAACTTGTAGATCAAAACCACCATTTTCCTAGGTGTGAAAATTTGATGAAATCTGGAGCTTTCTCCTTGTCTAACCAGTCTTACAAGCTATCAAACATACAAATTGGTTAGATTGAAGGGGTTCTCCCACTGTGGTCACCAAAATATAGATGAAATTTTGAAAAAATAGATTTGATTGTGCAATTACATCAAAATACCCAAAATGTCAAACTACCATTGAGATCTAGAGCCATTAGAATAAAAATGCAAATACAAATGGATATTTATAGCAGCATTTAAATCCTAAAGATAATTACTCCAAACCAAGATTCAAATAATAAAAATACTAAATGATTAATAGATGAATATTGCCTACTATAGACTCATATTTAGTAGCATGATGTTGGCTTGATGAAGACACTTGGATTGCATGAATTATTTGGATTTAAGACTAGAATGATAGCATGGAAGCTCATATATTCCTTAGTTAGTTTGGCCATGGAGGATTAGCTTGATTAAATATATTTAGGGAGTTAAGACCAATGATCACCATCCAAACTTGGTTTCCATAAGATCAAGGGTGGAGGAGTATCTAAGAAATTAAAAATTCCTTAGAATCCTCTAGAATAGAGGCTTCTAGAGAGAAAGGGGATAAGTTAGAGAGGACTCTAGAATTGGAGAATTCTAGAATCCATTTACAGCATAAGTAATATTATTAAGGGATTAGGATAGGTGATTAAATAGGTTATTAGGGACTAAGGATGTAGGAGAGCCTATGAATAGGCTAGGATAGGTGGGTAGGTGGGTCATGGGAATTTCAAATTCCCAAATATTAGACAAGTGGATTAGTTAGTATTTATAATGGTGATTTAGGAGAATTTATTGATTTGTGGGTTGAGGTAAGTTTAGTACGATAAATAATAATGAATTGGGATGGGATTTTATTATTAGAAGGGGTGATATTAGATGAGATAAATATTATTAGATGGGGTAGTTTAAATAAATGTTAATTAATAAGAATATTAATGATGTTAAATTAAGTGAGAAATTTTATATGTATATAAGGACTTCCCATCGTATCATGTAGTGGGTATACTTGAGCCTTAAAATGCATTTTTATTCCCTATTCAACTTAGGGGGCATGTTCTCATGAGTAAACAATGAATGATCTTAGCATATTTTATACACATAATATTTTCACACCTTTATCAATTATTTATGCTTTTTATCTTGCAATAACATATCAAGTCTCAATATCTTTGAGTGCACACCCTAAGGGGTGTACCAAGAAAGGGGTGGGAAGACCATTAGTGCTTCATAGGATTGTCATCCCTTATTTTCACTTATTACCAATCCAAACAACTCCTAAAAACATTACCCTAGCTATTACTCCTCTTTTTCACACTCCTCTAGTCTTTCACCACCCTCTATAACCCTTTTCCTAACTTAATACCCCTTTTGATATTTTACATGACTAGGTTGACCTTGTACTCTTATTGGTGAAACTAACTTAGGGTCTAGGTCGGCTCTTGACCGACCTAGCCTATGACCTAGTGAGTTTTTATCAATAATGATATTAGGTTGATTGGGTCGACCCTATTGGTCAAAATTTTTGAAAGGATTTTGAGTTATATCCACCTATATAAACACACCCATTTCATCATTATTAGAGAGACATCAATATTTATTATTCATTTATGCTTCTTTATAATCTGATCTTTCACCATTCTACTTAAGGAGTCTTAACTTAGGGTTTCTAATTGGAGAAAAATCTAATATTGTGGAGAAGTCTCATATGTTTTATCATTTTTTAGTGATCCTTAAAAACCACAACAATCTCTTGCAAATCACCTTTGGCCAAGGGAGAGATTGAGTCTCAACAGGTTCATCTTCTAGGTAAGTATCTCTAACTTTGCTCCTCTCTTTAGTAGATAGAAGTAGCATAAGTGATGGATTTTGAATAATATTAATCTTCGTCTCCATGTATGAGGGGCTTACATATATATAGATTAACTAGGATTATCCTATACATGTTTACTTTTTTTTTACTAACCCCGACTTTGTGACACAAGCTTTGGTGAGCACTAGATTAGATTTCTTTACTTTAATTATTATTAGTACAGTGAATATGAAAACATAAGACTTGGTTCTATTGCATATTTTTCCTTGACTGGAGGATTTAGAACCCTCCCTAGTGATCTTATTATGGTAAGAGATCCCCTAATTGGGTATAGTGGATCTACATATTGGTCATGCTCCCGATTATCTAATATATCCCCTATTGGAAGTGTAAG
Source organism: Torreya grandis (assembly GCA_037957365.1). NCBI lineage: Eukaryota > Viridiplantae > Streptophyta > Pinopsida > Cupressales > Taxaceae > Torreya > Torreya grandis. The sequence continues at coordinate 14,503 of JARHVA010001588.1, forward strand.
TAGGATTTATCTTCTCCAACTTAAGATTGATTTATGGATCTGATGTATTTTTTATTGAATACATTCTGGTGAACCCAATGTGAATCTAACCCTTGCATGTTTTATTTCATGTTTTTCATTTTTATCATTTTATTTATTATTTTTCTATATTTGTGATACTAGATCGATAAGGCCTATATAGTTTCTAACTTCTATGTGTAAATTTATCATATAATCATATCAAAATGATTCTATTCTTTATGTGTAAGTCTTCATCAGATACAAGTTATTAGATAGAATAGGTTGACTCAATACTTTTATTCACTTCCAAATAGTAGACTATGTTGAATAGGTCGACTTAGTCTCTTATTCAGCTCCAAAATAAAAAACTATGTCATTCAAGCTGGTATAGTATCATAATCAAATTCAAGATAAGAAACTAGGTTGACCAATCTAGTATAATCATCTTAATAATTTTTTAGCAAATAGGGAATTACATAACTAGGTTGAATCAGTTGACACAGCTGGCAGAACTTACAAGAAACATTCAAGGTACTTTAATAGAAATTTCACAATCCTTAACATCTTCCAATCCACTACGCTTCCTCTCTTTCTCTCTCTTTCAATTCAATTCTTCTTTATAGTTCTATTTTGAAAAGTTTTCATTCTTCAAAAGTATAATCATATAACAAACTAGGTCAACCTAATTATGTATTATATCTTATATTTAAAAGACTAGGTCAACCTAGTTGACTTAGTTCTTAAAGAATCTTGATTTTGCAATATAATAGTGACCCTGTTGACTCTATTCTATAATTTTTGCATATATTTTCATCTAAATTGACTTTGTACTATGTTTAAAATTGAGAATTGACAACTATATACTAGTAATTACTTCACACTTCTATTTTTAGTTGTTTTTATGCCTAGAATAGATCACATAGTCTAATTAGGTGGTTTTTCAATATATTATTTTGTTTCACTATTTTTATCTTTTTTTCACACATTACCAAGTCACATAATTTCAAAATTCATTTAACATTTATCTAGGCAAGGCCCACCTACTTGGATTTCATCACCAAGGGGGAAGCCAACTTGGTTTTTTGGCCAAGTGTAAACACGTGGTTAATGGTATATATTAGAAAAACAATCGACACCCTTATCACTATGGGATTATGAAGTGAGGGGGTAGGCCCCAATACCAAGCCAATACCATTTCCAACATAGATACTTTTTAGCCTATATGTCCTAAAACCATCCATAAATTGCTTTCTAGTTCCCTGCTTTTAGCCAACTTCCCTATCACACTTAAAATAACACTTTATAATAATCTAACAACATTCAAGATGACCACTTAGTTAGCATTTAATTTTCAAGTTGAATAATTTTTCTTTGTTCATTATATGTTGTATTACAAAAACTTGTATTGGCTACTATTGGTGCAAGGTTTTGTGCGGTGTACCTTAATTGGATCATTCTCATTGACCCAATTACTTGTGTGTTTACTTCCATTTCTTACTTAAAATAAATATTTTAAAATTTATCCTTATTTTTAGCACATTATCATTTTTTTTGACATGGTATTTTATAGACTATCTTTTTACCTATCTTTAGTACTAAGTCAACCTGGTTGACTCAGTACTCCTTTTTTCTAATCAAGTTATAGTACTAATTCAACCTAGTCGACTATGTACCCTTATCATAATGTATTTTTCCCTATCTATAGTATTAATTCCACTTGATCAACTCTGTACTCTTTTTCCTTCTATCTAGAAATACTAAGTTGACCTAGTCAACTCTATACTCTTGTTACTATTGACCTATACTCTTGTTACTACCTTTGCTCTTTTGTCTAGCCGATTTAGTTCTCTATCTAACCGAATTAGTTATTTATCTCTCATTATTCTTTATTATCATCCTATTTATTTCCTCAATAATTATATTCCCTGTTATAATCTTCTTAGACAAGTTTAATCCATTTAGATACTATATGGGGTGATCTTTCTTTCTTATATTTTCTTCATCTTTTCATCTTTTGGGGCATCTTGTGATGCCCATTTAAACATTAATTTAACCTTTGGGTCATCTTGTGATGCCCACCCACATATCATTTTAGACTCTAGGGCATCTTGTGATGCCCACTCTTATTCTCCATTACAGGCTACCAAATTAATTCAACTTCAAGAAACCTTTCGGACACATAGGTTTGTCTCTTGCATGTTCATCCTTGATATAGACATTAATGTAGTTTCATTCCCTTTTTTCATTCTTTCTATATGATATCTATCTAATACTTTTAATAGGATATTTGCATGGGTATCACCCTCTACAACAATTCTATCTTCTCACAAACCTTAGTCCTTCCTTTTTAGTATTTTGGTTTCCCATTTTTGTCATGATTTACATTGTAAAACCATGGATAGGACTCAGTCTTCCTCATGATGTACTTTTATCCTCTTTTATTTCTCATTTTCACACTTTTTTTGGTACCCCTTGTGTTTCTCTTCTATGATTTATAGTGTAAGACCATGGATAGGACCTAGCCTTCCTCACATATACCATCATTTACTTATCCCATTTATTTTTCCAATACTTTTTGGCACCTTCATGGGCTTCTCTTTTATGAGTTACAGTATAATACCATGGATAGGACTTGGCATTCCTCATAAAATTACCATCTTATCATTCCTTTTCTAGAATGTGTTTTTCAATGGTTACAAGTTTTTGATTCTTGTTCTCAGCTTTAGCTTTTGTTTCTTTTGATAGATGGAATTTGTATAACAATTTATGCTAGCATGTTTTCTTCCATTCCCCTCATTCTTATGATAAGTAATCACACCTTTATGTCATTGAATCCATTTTTATTACTTTGTCACATTTTATATGATTTAAATTAATTCAAATTGTTTCATGTTTCATTCCTCTTGATTTCCTTTCCTTTCACTCCACATTAGATAAAACAAGGTCAAAGTCAAGATAACACTTTTATTTCACCTAGATTTATGAGACTCATAGACACCATGCTCTCTGAGTCTATCTCTCTCTTAGAAACAAAGTTTCAAGTATAAAAATGAAAGTTATCTTTAGCACCCATGTTTGGTTTTCTAAATCTATATGGAGGAGGAATATAAAAATACATTAAGAAAGTTAAAATCCAAATCATTTGAAATAAAAATAAATGATATACAAAAGGCAACATACAAATCTCAAAAGTCAAAATCACACCAAAATACATGATTCCAAGCATGTCTCCTAATCTATAATCAAATCTCAAACTCCATAACTGGCCTCACAATAGAGTCAAGGTCCATTGGGGTATGGTAGGCCAATAGATTGGAATAGGAGAATTCAAAAAAATATATGGTGCTACCTACTTTCTCATTCAAGTACCCAATCGTTATATTTGATTGATGACTCTATAAAGGGTCCTAAAGAATGCGGAACATATTGTGGGAAGGTAAGTCCATTTTAATTTTTATGAATATAACTTTCATGGGATGATCTACATACTTCATTTTTTGACCTAAGACTTGTGTGGCGAAGATAAGTTCTTCAAAGTCCTTAATGTCAAAAGTCCTCTTGTTTTGACAAACCTGATTTGAGTGTCTTGAATTTGATAAAGAGTTCCTCTACCTTAGTTTTTCCTTAATTTTCCCCTCCACCTATTTTATTTCCTCTCTTAACAGGCATGTGTGATTCTAAATCTATTTTCCCTTCTTCTATACTTATTTTTCACTTCTTAAAAACATGCTAGCACTACTTTGTTTTAGTTTTATTTATCCTTAGATCAAAACATGTCTGAGAAACTATGGATTCCTTTATTTACATCATGGATCTACATTTATAGACTTTCCTTGATTTATTTTACCATTTATAATTATTTTAGCACCCCTTTTTATAGACACCTAAGTCTGTTTCTACTTTCATGCACCTTTTTCCATTATTGAGTGAGGTTGGCTTGTTACTTCTCACTAACCAATGTTGTTTTCTCCTTTATGCACTTTTTTCCATTAATGATTAAGGATTGTTATTTCTCCCTCATCAATGTTATTTTACCATTTTTTCTTGCCCATCTTTATTTAAGGATTGTTATTGCTTTTACATTGATGTTTGATTACCATCCTCTTTGACATGTATATTTGATTTGACTTGGTGACTTTGCTTTTCTTACTTAAGGTTTATTTGTTTGAGTTTTTCAGTCTTTAATAGCCTTGGATTTTTAGTTACCCAATTTAATTTAAAATTTTGATTTGGTCATTTGGTCTCACATAACACTTATCACCCTAGCTTTCCAAATTTCTAAGTACATACCATCCATATAGCACTAGTTATCTTGTTTTCCTACATTTATTTGTTTTTGCTCTTTAGTTTTGTATTTTTGGGTTTGTCTAAAGTAGTCTCTATACCCTCCACAATCAAAACTACAAACACAACAAATAAACATCCCATGATATAGGTAAGTCAAGGTATGTATACATTTATTTTTTTAGTTATTTCCCTTTTAGTCATTTACTTTCAGTTATGTTTGCTTTAAATTATTACAACTTTTTTTATCCTTAGCATTATGTGTTAATATGTTCTTTCTCGAAGCACCATCCCATGTTTCACTTGAGTGACACATGATGAGATTCAAGTGGGTCATATGTATACACATAATATTTTTACACCTTTATCAATCACTTATGATTTCTATCTTGTAGGAACCCATTGAGCCTCAATATCTCTAAGTGCATGCCCTAAGGGGTGCATCAAGAAAGGGGTGGGTAGACCATTGCTAGTTTTTAGGATTTTTTTCCCTTATTTACACTTATTACCAATCCAAATATCTCCTAAAAACATTACCCTAATCTATTACCCCTCTTTTAAACACTCCTCTAGTCTTTTACCACCTTATGTACCCCTTTTTCTAACCTAAAACCCCTTTTGATAATTTACATGACTAGGTCCATTGGGTTAACATTGTACTCTTATTGGTGAAACTCATTTAGGATCTAGGTCAGCTATTGGCCAACCTAGCCCATGACCTAGTGAGTTTTTGTCAATAGTGATACTAGTTCAACTAGGTCAACCCTATCATCCAAAAATTTTGGAAGGGTTTAGGGTTAGATCTACCTATATAAACAAATCCATTACATCATTATTCGAGAGACAACAAGATTTATTATTCATTTATGCTTATTTACAATCTACTCTTATACCATTCTACTTAAGGAGTCTTAACTTAGGGTTTCTACTTGGATAAGAATCTAGTCTTATGGAGAAGTCTTGGATGCTTTGGCCTTTTTTAGTGATCTTTACAAACCACAATAATCTCTTATAAAGCACCTATGGCTAAGGGAGAGATTGAGTCTCAATGGGTTCATCTTTTAGGTAAGTATCTCTAACTTTGATCCTTTCTTTAATAGATAGAAGTAGCATAAGTAATGGCTTTTGAATAATATTACTCTTCTTATCCATGAATTAGGATCTTACCTATACATAACTTAATTAGGATTTTCCTATACATGTTTAATTTTTTTTGTTTACTAACCCCCATTTTGTGCTATAAGCTTTGGTGAACACTAAATTATATTTCTTTGTTTCATTTATTATTAGTATAATGAATATGAAAACATAGGACGTAGTTAGGGTTATTGCATAGTTTTACTTGACTAGAGGATTTAGAACCCTCCCTAGTCATCTTATTATGGTAAAATAGCCTCTAATTGGATCTAGTAAATCCACATATTGATCATGTTCTTAATTATCTAATGTATCCCCAATCTAAAGTGTAAATAGGATCTATCTTCTCTGAGCTAGGATTGATTTATGGATATGATGAATTTTCTATTACATACATTCTAGTGAACTAGACATGAATCTAACCCTTGCAAGTTTTCTTTCATGTTTTTCATTTATATCATTTTATTTATTATTTTTATATATTTGTAATACTAGGTTGATAGGGCTAGTATAGTTTCTAATTTCTTTGTGTAGATTTAACACGCAGTCGCATCAAAACAACTATGTCCTTTTTATGTAGGTCTTCATTAGATATAGGTTATGTGATTGAATATGTCAACATAGTACTTTTATTTACTTATAAATAATAGACTGTGTCAAATAGGTTGACTTAGTCTCTTATTCATTTTTAGAATATCAAACTAGGTCATTCAAGCTAGTATAATATCATACTTAGCTTCTAGATAACAAACTAGGTCAACCAGGTTGATATTGTCATCTTAATAGGTTTTAAACAAATAGGGAATTGCATAACTATGTCGACCTAGTTGACATAGTTGGTAGAACATGAAAGCAACATTCAAGGCACTTGAACATAAGGGTTTTTTGAGTTTGAGTCTATGGTTGGGTTCTATTTTCAAGCATGGAGATAGAGTATATTGAATCAGTAGGATGGCCATTAATTTTTGGTGGAAAGAAAGATCAAGAAATGGGTTTTTTGGGTAATATATCCAAGACTAGATTATTTAATGTTTTTTAGAATCCCATTGTGGAAGTGGTGGAGGTAGTAAATAAAGTGTTGGGTTAGAGGTGTTGGCTACCAACACGTGAGTGTAAGTACATTTGGACCTAACATCTCTTTTTTATAGTAATATTTACCTGGTGATGATGGATAGGTATTATATTAAATCAAGGGTTGACTTCTTCATTTGGTTGTAGCATAGGGAGGGTCTCCTATTATAAATTGATTCACTTACATTAGGTCCCTTTCCAACAATGCCTTTCTTAGGTAAAAATAATTTTGGGTTTCATTTCATTGTCTTTTTTCAATTTTTTAGAAGCTATATTATTTACTTTGGTTAATTTTACCCAAGAACTAGAAGAGGTCTATTCTAGTGAGCAAAAGAAGGAAGGGACCTAGGGTATTGTTATGCCTATTATTGAGGATCTATTTCTACCTATACCATAAATAGAAGTCTGGTAGGCTCAGAGATGGATGCCAGAGTGAGTGAAAGAAATAAATTGGTTGGTGAAAAGAGTAGCAATGGGTATATTTAAGGAGCATCCTTAGTAGAGAGGTAAATGTAAAGTCAAGCTAGATCAGGGGACCAGTAAGAAGAGGTTGAAGTTTCTTCAGACTGAGGAGACTATGGGTTCTAAGATAGGTCAAGAACTAGAATTTGTTTTTCAACCTTAGGGGGAATTGATCAGGAAGTTATTATTTCCCATTCAAGGAATAAATCCAAGCCATAATATTCAATAAATATGATGGTTAGTGATGGTAAGGTTGTAGAAGTGATCATTATGGATTAATTTCTAAATTATCTTTTGTCTAGTTTGTAGCAGAAAGGTAGGAATGTATTATGTGAATTTGGTTTTTGATTTTTGGTTTTTGGTTTTTGGTTTTTGGTTAATATTCCTAAAAATTAGATATAGATGTTTTCAAAAAACTACTAGTAATATGTTTTCTTTTGGAAGGTCAATGCCTTAACAATCTATATTGTTAAGCTAGACCTACTTATTTTTTATGGTATATGTGTTTGTAGGATAGGGAGCCCTCAACCCTGATATCAAGATAAAAATAGACTATTGTATCATTTATTAATAAAATATTATATCAAATATCATAGAGTACTTTTGACTGGCTATAACTTAGTCTAGGAAGTTACATCAAACTCTATTTCTACATAAATTTAAAGAGTAACCTAGCAAACATGTTGCAAGGAAATAAGATATATCATCCTCAAATTATTGTTTCACATTTTTAATTGATAAAAATCTCACTAATTAACCATAATATACTTGAAAATTTTATAGTATATATCAATAAACTAAGATATTAGTTAGATAAAATGCATGAAAACTATAACATAGACATGAAAGAGAAAGGTTTGCGACACATATTTTTTAAAACAACTAGAAAGGTCCCTATCTTTATTGAATACCAATAATTATCATCCACTTAAAATGTGATAGATATATGTATATATAGGCTTGGGATGGGGATGCCTCATCTCTCAAACAATGCTCAAAGTTTCATCATCATTAGGACATATATGGCCATGACATAGCCATTCATTCATAAGGGACAAAAATTGTTACAACAACATTCTATTATAATAAATTGGTGTAATTAAAAGGTAAATTACCTATGAAGAGGTCGTTATAGTTGTAACCAAAGTTACGACTATGGTTATCTTACGTGTTTGAGAAGTAGTTGTAATTGAAATATTTGGTGGGGGTAGGGTAGTTGTAGATGACTGATTTCTCACCTGAATTTGCAAATAGAGGGTCTACCTCACCTAAAAGTCCATTTTAATTTTATTTAAGTCCAACAAAGGTCTTTTGAAGATCTGTGGGATTCTATCCATCAAGTTCCTATGTTATTTTAATTCAACATCGAGCTCCACATAAAGAGTCTCTGTGTTAATGACTTATTTCTAATAAAATCTATCAACTATAACAAGTCATCCTAGTTCTTATACATTCCACCCTCAACCTCTACCTTAAAACTATTTGTTTTTGTCTCGACAAGTTCTTCAAAGATGGCCCTAAGGACCAATTTCATGTTATGATCCACACTTATAATATTTGGAAATAATGCATAATATAACATATATCAACACAAAAAAATACATATTGGTGGGAAAAGATGCCCAAATATTCAATATATGCAAAAATATAATACCCCTAAGATAAGGCAACACCATATAATACTCTTTTAGGAAGCATTAACTCCATAATGTCTCTTCGAAGAGACAACCTCCAATATCCTCTTAGAATAGAAGACTCGATGCTTACTTGATTATTTTACAATGATAATCATCTCATTTATATAGACATCTATCTAACTAATAATGGATGGATAACCTCTTAATCCTAATAAGGCTGACATTTACCCAATGCTCTAATTCCACAAGTTACTTACTTATCCTAATATATTGGACCCATATAAATAAGGGGGATGTGTGCCACATGTTAGCATCTCCATCAACCATATACATTAATATATATCATATCCCTAGGTATATATAATTACTTCCATCCTTGACATGTTTCATCCTTAAAACATAGTAAAAAACCAAATAAAAAGTGTGATTCAAATCATTGCACATTTATCTCCAATCTTGATCATCCAACCACTCGTATGTGTGTAATGTCCTTTATTAGGGGCTCCTTTTTTCTGCACAAAGCTCTGATACCACTGTGATATCCCCTTCTAATAGGGAATATAAAAACACAAATAGTTCTGAACGAAGATACAATCTTGCAGAATAAATTCATATAAACAATAAACCACAGTAAATCTCTTAACTGCCAATCAAAGATCTTATTATTCATCCAGATGATTACAATAGTTGTCCTCTATCATGCATATACAGAATATTAAAATACAGTCTTGAAACCCTAATTCCTCTAGCAAACTGGAAATAACCCTGGGTCTGTGCGTGTCTCGGCCTGCTGTGTCAAACACACAGTCATCGTCGTCGATCGATATACTGCCGACGTCGGTCACTGTGGGTCCTTCTCTGTTGACGTCGGTCTTCAGTCGGCCGATGTCGGTCACTGGGATGCCGATGTCGGTCTCTGTGGATCTCTTCTTACTGATGTCGGTCTCTGTGCGAATCTGTACTGATCTGTACAAACTTCGTATGGCCGCCAATAAAGTACAACACACCCTGATTGTTGAACAACCTGATCTCAAGATATACGATTCTAATACAGAAGATCTCTATTTGTATAATTTATTGAATAAAAAACTAATCAAATAAATACCTGAATTACTGTGATAACTTTTGAGTGAAGTTATCTCTCAAAATCCTTGAAATACTGTGATAACTTTTGTGTGAAGTTATCTCTCAAAATCCCTGAAATACTGTGATAACTTCTATATGAATTTATCTCTCAAACCTATAAACCTTTGTGATAACTTTTGTATGAAGCTATCTCTCAATTTGGCAATAGATCAGCTGATATTTCATAGCCTCTGAATCGCACACAATGAAGAGTTGATGTTCTCCACTGCAGATGGAATCCTGGAACCCTTGGCTCAGTCTTCACAGAAGAATTTCTTCAATATCAAAATCAATAATCAATTAATGAATCCAAACTCTCTCCCATGAAAACTCTTATACCCTTCCAAAGGTGTGCTTGCTAAAATTAGATTTCCTCAAATTAGAACTTGGGGTTCTAAAATTAGAATTCCTCAACTTAGAACTTGGGCTTCTTAAATTAGAATTTGGGTCTTAAAATTAGACCAATTAATTAATAATTAATAATTAATAATTAATTAATATCTAATTTAAAATTAGACCAAATAATTAATTAATTAATATCTAATTTAAAATTAGACCAAATAATTAATATTTGATTAAATCAATCAAATATTAATATCTCCCTCAATACATGTCGGATCCTCGAACCATCTGAAGCTGGTGAACCAGGGAGTGATTTTGCACATGACCATCTCAAAACAAGGGTGCTCCACTGTATGTCAAATATCCCTAAATAATAGGAGCTCAGGCTCAATGTGTCTGAAATACCCTGAATGAGAGTCAACTATAGGAATTATGTAAATCAAAGCCAAGCCAATCTCCATCATGACCCTCTATCCATCCAATTAGCCTACAAAGGTCCCATAATAGGCTAATCATCAAGCCTATCAATGTCCACAAAAAGGGGACATGACAATCCACCCCTCCAGAAATTGCTTGTCCCCAAGCAATCTCGGAACAATGAACCACTCGATCCACCTGGATCCCAAATGTAGTTATGCTCTACACTACCGGCAATCAATGCACACTCCTATAATATCTTCTAAAATAGAACAAGGAGGAATCCATAATCAAACTGGTTAATGCAACTCAACCAATCTCTAAAATCATAACTGCCTTGGATGTGTCAATACTGCAGTCTATGTAACTTGCTATTACCAATTCCATCTACAAAAGATGGTGCCAATCCATTCCAAAATGGATGGTAAGAAACAAGTGCCGATCTACACCTGCATGAAATCACATCTTCGATCTCTAGATCAATAGAAGAATAAAGAGCATACCCTACCATATAATGTCAGTAGGAACCCCCAAACTTTGCTACTGGCTCACCATCACTGAACTAGGAATCAGAAGATGGCTCCAATCTCTGACTCCAAGTGGCTGTAGGCTGGATAGGACCCTGTGCAATCTGATCAACAAACCCCACCTCAAAATCCCTGTGAGGTAGCATAGTAGAAAGGATCACTATAATCTACTCACCCAATCTGCTAATCACACTAGTACCTCAGATGAAAACACCTTTCGTCACCTTATGCAAGTCTAGATGAACACCTACACTATCCAACAAATACTCCATGAATGACTCAGTGTAGTAAAAATTATATGTGGTAGCATCAACATACTCCCCCACACACCACAACTGATCCCTCTGTAAAGGTGGCACAACCAACTGTACCACACTATCATCTGTGTGAGAAGAATCAATCTGGAGACTCGACTCCACTGGCATTCCAAACTCATCGAGACCAGGTACTCCCAAATCTTGCACATGTGTGTCAGCCTCAACAACATGTTCCTCAGCAATAACTGTAGGAACGTACTCACCACCAACCACCTCAATATATGAATGATCTGGGTCTGGAGCTGGTGAAGACCTCAAATGCTCTAGCTCCATGGTCACCTTAGCCAAATGAAACTGTGACTCCTCATAAGCCAATTGTGTATCCTCAAGAATCTCAAAAGTCACCTCGAGCTTCTGAGTAAGCTCACTCACCTTATCTTCCTTGGCTAATAATGCATCATACGCTGTGTTGACCCACTCCATAAGATAATCTCTATCAGCTACCAACTGCATATAATCCTATCTCAAAATTTGGATAGCCTCCCATAAAGAGTGGATCTCTATCAAGGATAAATAACTGCCTCCCTGCTCGATGCTAGTAGGAGAACCCCATCCATAAACTGCTAACAACTGATGAGCAGCATCAAAATGCTCACGAGTGGTAGTGATATCTCTCTCGCCTACTCTCAACTGGCTAGTCACATGATGGCACTGGCTAGATTGTCTCCTACAATCCTCCTCTAATGCACGGTCCAAAATAGTAGACTCAAAATCACTGATCTCTGGAGTACTACCATCCATACTCTGTGAATCAACTCCAAAGATCATATCAACATACAGAGCATCAAAAACTATAGCATCACTATCTAACTCCTCCGTATCGAAAGAAACTATCGGTGAAACTAAGTCCTCAAAACTTTCCACTGCATTCTCTTGGGTGTCATCTGCAACAATCAGATCCTAGGACTCTGCTACAATCTCTACCATATCTAAGAGATCATCAACACTCAATGTACTAACATCTGAGTACACCTCTACACTCTGAGTGCAAACATCGGACTCATCCTCATCTAACTCTGAAGAAGCTGCTGTTGAAACTATCTCATCATCACAATCTCTCGCTCCCTCATCCTCTGCAACTAACTGAGAGTCTAAATCCTCATGACTAAGCTCGACCACATGTCTCTCAAAATCTGAGTGAGCCACCTTCATTGCCTCCATGCCCTCCTTGATCTACTGTAAGTCGTCACAAGAAGAACCTGATGTAACTCTTTTCTATCTCCTTATGTTTTGAAGATGTTGTCTCGCATTGGCAGCCACCAATCTAGCCTCCTTGGCCTTTTGTGACCACATATCACATAACTTTTGGGTCTTTTCCATATCCATCCAAGTTTGATGTTCTTGATGTGAAGATGAAGGAGCAATATGATCATGCAAAGAATCCATACTCTTATTATCCATATCATTAGCATGTTCTATGCTGGTCTCCAATGTAGAAGTCTCAAGTGAAACTTATTGCAAAGATGATATAGACAACTCATTCCCCATGGCTGCCCTCATATCCTCTTCAATCAAATTAACATGTCTAACAACTGGTGTAGGGCTGCCCTCAACCCCTGTAGAGACCTCTTGTTTCTCCTTCTTTTTGTTTTGTGATGTGGACCTTTTACGAGTGGATGCCATATACCGTACTAATTTGTCTTCAAATGTAAGATCTGAAAGAGTTTCATTCATCCTCCTCTGGGTTTCAACCAACTGGTTCAAACTTTGTTTCAGCTTCTTCATATCCTTGTCCCATTGTTTCTGAGTACTTGAAGTCATCATGGATACTTCGTTGATTCAACCAACCCAAACTACCCAACATGATGGCAAGACATTAGCTCTGATGTGCCCAACAGGATGGCAAGAATTTGGATCTGATACCACTGTAATGTCCCTTACTTAGGGGCTCCTTTTTCTGCACAAAGCTCTGATACCACTGTGATATCCCCTTCTAATAGGGAATATAAAAACACAAACAGTTCTGAACAAAGATACAATCTTGTAGAATAAATTTAGATAAACAATAAACCACAGTAAATCTCTTAATTGCCAATCAAAGATCTTATTATTCATCCAGATGATTACAATAGTTGTCCTCTATCATGCATATACAGAATATGAAAATACAGTCTTGAAACCCTGATTCCTCTAGCAAACTGGAAATAACCCTAGGTCTGTGCAGTCTCGGCCTGCTGTGTCGAAAACACAGTCGCCATCATCGGTCAATATACTACCGATGTCAGTCACTGTGGGTCCTTCTCTGCTGATGTCGGTCTTCAGTCGGCCAATGTCGGTCACTGGGATGCCGATGTCAGTCTCTGTGGATCTCTTCCTGCTGATGTCAGTCTCTGTGTGAATCTGTACTGATCTGTATGGACTTCATACGGCTGCCAATAAAGTACAACACACCCTGATAGCTGAACAACCTAATCTCAAGATATAAGATTCTAATACAGAAGATCTCTATCTGTATAATTTATTGAATAAAAAACTAATCAAATAAATACCTGAATTACTGTGATAACTTTTGAGTGAAGTTATCTCTCAAAATCCCTAAAATACTGTGATAACTTTTGTGTGAAGTTATCTCTCAAAATCCCTGAAATACTGTGATAACTTCTGTATGAATTTATCTCTCAAACCTATAAACCTCTGTGATAACTTTTGTATGAAGCTATCTCTCAATTTGGCAATAGATCAGCTGATATTTCACAGCCTCTGAATCACACACAATGAAGAGTTGACGTTCTCCATTGCAGATGGAATCCTGGAACCCTTGGCTCAGTCTTCACAGAAGAATTTCTTCAATATCAAAATCAATAATCAATTCATGAATCCAAACTCTCTCCCATGAGAACTCTTATACCCTTCTAAAGGTGTGCTTGCTAAAATTAGATTTCCTCAAATTAGAACTTGGGGTTCTAAAATTAGAATTCCTCAAATTAGAACTTGGGCTTCTTAAATTAGAATTTGGGTCTTAAAATTATACCAATTAATTAATAATTAATAATTAATTAATATCTAATTTAAAATTAGACCAAATAATTAATTAATTAATTAATATCTAATTTAAAATTAGACCAAATAATTAATATTTGATTAAATCAATCAAATATTAATATCTCCCTCAATACATGTCAGATCCTTAAACCGTCTGAAGCTGGTGAACCAGGGAGTGATTCTGCACATGACCATCTCAAAACAAGGGTGCTTCGTTGTATGTCAAATATCCCTAAATAATAGGAGCTCAGGCCTAATGTGTTTGAAATACCCTGAATGAGAGCCAACTATAGGAATTATGTAAATCAAATCCAAGCCAATCTCCATCATGACCCTCTATCCATCCAATCAGCCTACGAAGGTCGCATAATAGGCTAATCATCAAACCTGTCAATGTCCACGAAAAAGGGGACATGACAATGTGGTCCTGGTAGGTGATATATTTCCAACCTTATTTCCAAATTCCAATGTGCTACTCTGATTCCATTCATGATCATAACTATACCACCTATGTGTCCATGAATAATTATTCCTCCTTTGATTCTATGTGCCATATTTTGTTGCACTACTTTGATTCCATTCATGACCATAGTAGTTATTATTCCATGCATATTCATAGTGATTTCCCCACTAATTCCATGTTCCATAGGCCATTTTTATACTATGATTCCATACCTAACAATAGTATTTCTTCTTTGGCTTCCATGCATATCCATAGTTATTAAAACTCTAATTTCCTTTATAGCCAAAGTGCATGTTGTTATGACACTCCCTTACATGGCTCCATGATTGTTTCCTCTCATGATGATGTATCTGACTATATACCTAAACTTTTTTTGATACTTCAACTTTATCCACCTTTTATTCTACCTCTTCTACCTTTTTCTTCTTTGTCTCTTTAGTAGATGAAGTGTCAGTTTTTTAATTGTACTATTTCTTTATATATGTCATTTGAATCTTCCTCATGATCTACTTTGACTATTATTGGTGCCTTTCCCACTATGATACCCTATAAAGTGACCCTCTTTTTCTTATACCAAAACTTCATGAACTTATTTTGAATATTAATATTGATTGTTCCTAAAGTTTCTAACCTTAGATATCGTAAAACCATACACCATCTATAGCCAAAGCATAAAAATTTGAATGCAAAACATATTTTCCCATATTGACCTTCAAATATTCAAATAGTAGAATATTATTACCATATACTTGAACCTCCTTGATATTGTTTACTTGAACATGTAGATGTTGGGTCACATTCATGTTGATGAAGTTATACTTGCTGGTAGGGTTTATGGACACAACAACCTTCTTGTTTTGAATGCATCCATGAAACTAAAAAATTGACTCAGATTTATTTGGAGTCAAATTATTTGAACCCTTATCATTCATTTCTTCTTCTTCTTCAAGATACTCTACCTATCCTTCTGAACCAGCTATACTCTCATCATTATCATTATGTTTGGTTTCTTCTTCTTTGTCATCACTTGCATGTTCTTATTCAATGTCATTATTTTATTCCAATTATTTTTTTCTTCATCATCTCCATTCTCTTCTTCATTATCATCACTATTTTATTCCTCTTCTTCATCCTCTTTTTCTTTTATATCCCATTGATCTAGGAAAATTTATTCCATTTCTTCCAATGAAGAATACCTTCCTTTGAAGTTGAACTATTCAAACCAATGTTTTGTAGGCCCAAACAAAGAAAGAGATAAGTATGTTTGCCACAAACTTATTTGAGCATTATTCTCCTTGAAAAAATATCCACAATTCTCTAGCATTAATATCATCCTCCCTTGAAAATACTTGCAACTTCATGATCCAAAAAAAAAACTAAGTTTAATGAAATACACTAAAATGTCAATAACTCATCCAAAATTGGTCCAAACAGTCCAAAAAATTTATTGCATTTTTCAAGTATGACATTGAAACTTCACTAAAATGTTTTTAAAAAAAATTCAAAAAATTCAACCTGTAAAGAGAATCTAAGAAAAATAATAAAATCATAATAAATCACTCAAAATGTTTCAAAATTTTTGAAATTTGTGTTTTAACTCCCTTGGATACCGATACATTATCAGTAAAAATTTATAATAAATATTATTTATATTGTGATAGATATGGAAAATTTATTATAAACCCTAAAATAGTAATAACTCCCTCAAAATCGATCATAAAACCTTGATTTTTTTACAATGTATTTATTAAAATGCTCTTTAGCTTTAGGGAAAAAATTATACAAAAATTAATAGCTAATTACAAGATAATAATGATTCCAAAAAACTAGGGTTTCACCCCACATAAATTTCCTAAATTAAAGCTCTAATACTACTTGTTAAGATACACACATATAATATTTGGAAATAATGTAGAATATAAAGTAGATCAACACAACACAAAATATATTGGTGGTTTAAGATGCCCAAATATTCAATGTATGCAGAAATAGAATACCGTTAAGGTAGGACAATACCATTTAATACTCCTTTATGAAGGAATAACTCTACAATGTCTCTTCAAGGGGATAAAGCCAATATTCTCTTACAATAGAAGAATCAATGCTTAATTGATTCTTTTACAATGATAATCATCTTCTTTATATAGACCTATATCTAACTAATAATGGATGGGTAACCTCCTAATCCCAATGTAGGCTGACCATTACCCAATTAAATAATTCCACAAGTTACTTAATTATCCTAATATATTACACCTATATAATTATTTAAGGGGGATGTGTGCCACATATTAGCATCTCCATCAACCCATATACATTAATATATCATTTCCATAGCTATAAAGCATTTCTCACTTGGGTTAATCACACCATTGATTCTCATTTCCTCCAAAATTATAATGGCCTGATCCTCATAGTTGGTGAGTTATTGAGCTAAATTTTTCTTTTCTATATGTCATCTAATCAAGTTATCCCTCATATAAGCTATGTAGTTTAAGGTCCATGCTACATCTAGAGTAGTAATTAAGTTTAGATGGTTATAATATTTATTTAAATCATCTTGGATTAAGATATTGAGTATTTCCTCCATTTTCTTCATCTTATTAGTAAGGGTGAATACATCTCCGCACTTGGGATGCAAATCCTTCTTTGTACTTCTTACTAACTGGATAATGTCATATAACTTTCAAGTTACTCCTTACACATTATCCATGATTCTCCTTAGAGGTTATATGGTATTTATTCCTTATAATGCCTCCATGAATTGATCAAAGCCTCTAAACATTTATTTTATTACTCCCCCTATAGAGTTTATAAAAGTGTAAGGGTCTTCTATGTAATTGACACTATCAGAGGGGAGTAATTTTCTTCTCTTTGTTAAATAGAAGACATATTATCTATGATCTAATTATACCTCCTACCCTTTAGCCATTATATTTTTCCTTTTGACGTTTCTCATATTCTTCATTTATATATCAAAATGAAACTTGATGATTGGTTGTTCAACAAGAACCATGTCCAACCTACCTTTTTTTACTTGTATTTTTTGGATCCATTTAGTAATGTTTAAGGTAGCTATTTTTTGTGAAGTTTTTGCCTATTATGTAGGAGTGACATATGGGTATTTCCCTAAAGGTAGAATAGGCTTGGGAGAAGAGGTTATTAGTTTAGGGATATAGGGAATGATTCTTCTTCAACCAGTGACCTTCATTGGGGTCACTATGTCAATTATTAGCTTTCCTTTATTTGACCCCTTCTATTCTTTAATGGTTGTGGCTTCTATTTTGGATGCATGACAAATTGGTAGGACCAATTGATTATATGATTGGGTGGGATTAAATGTGGAAGATAAAATGGTGGTGAAGACTAATATTTAAAAGTCGCTTGCTTATTGAGTCCCAAAGAATGAGGACTTGAGGAAACAAAGAATGAATAGGTAAGAGGGATACTGAGAACTTTGTAAACAATCCATCATAGATGTGAAAGTAATTATAGTAGGGTCATTTTATAGTTGTATGTTTGGTGTCATATCATTGATTATAAGTTCTAGTACTAAGGCTTGTAGAGTTGGAATTGTATCAGTTATACTAACTAGAACAATAGTTACAATAATATGTAAAGATTAAGGAACTTGTGTACCTACCACATGGGAAGTAACAATCAGGGGAACCATTACTATGGGTACCACTATTGTTCTAATAGGCTTTGAGGCTTGAGAAAGGTTCACCGATTACCCATGTGTGGAAGTTAGGGACTTATACTTTGCTTCATCTTCTTTATCTCCATCTGGGTCCTAAAGCAAATCACTTGATATTGAACTAGTCTTCAGAATCTTATTATCACCCATTCATCATTGAGATCACTTTATGTGGTATCACTAATGGTTTTAGATAATGATGTCTCTATGTTATTCTCCCATTTCCCCTTGATAAACCTCTCATTTTAACTATTTGTCACCTCTATAGATTATCACTCTTTAGTACATTTTGTTTTATCCAATCCTACTTATGACTTTTACTTTTAGGTCTCCTTTGATGGGGTGCTCTAAGGAGAAACTAAATGAGCTCCCTGCTTCCACTTATATACAAGGGGGGTCTAGTAGGAGTATAATTTGATGTTGGAATGAGTGAAATAGTATCATGTGAATATGATAGGGTAATAGGTGGTGATGAGGTAAGAGCAATAGTGACTATATGGGGTGAACCTATGGAAGTGAATACTTGCCTAAGGGAAGGGGATTTTGATGGAGGTGATGGTCCAATGGTTTGGAATTGGGGTATGAATGGAGACAAACTATAAATAAGGGGGAGGAAAGTTGGGAGACTCACCTATTATACTATTGTGAGTGGAAAAAATGGAAACATATAAAATGACACTTCAGAATGAGTTATATTTATTAGACCCTGAGTAGTGGTCACCAACTGAGGAAGGTTATAAAATAGGGTAGTTGATACAACTATAACCACTAGGATGGGATGTTGGGGAGGCCCTTGTTTAATTTCTTATCCACTTCTTGTAGGTGTTTATCTTGATGTACCAGCTTATTTTTGTCCTTGGTCTTGAACTTGTGGGAAGGATCCTTCAATATATTGAGACCCAATGCTCTTTCTCAATTTTCTTGGCTTCTTTATTGATGGTTTATGGATGATAGTGCATGTGCCTAGCTACCATTATGGACATATTTACCCAATTCATTCTTGTGTCAACCTTTGTATCATTCAAATAATTTAAAATACTTCATCATATGGATATGATAAATTGTCATAATCAATCTTCACCTTTCCACTTAGTCTATTTAAGTTATTCCTAACCCTTTATCTTAGATCTTATTTCTTATAAGGTGCCCACTTGAAATCATAGTGCATTCTAATTTTTCCCACTAGATAAAAATGTTCTC
Organism: Torreya grandis; assembly: GCA_037957365.1. Taxonomy (NCBI): domain Eukaryota; kingdom Viridiplantae; phylum Streptophyta; class Pinopsida; order Cupressales; family Taxaceae; genus Torreya; species Torreya grandis. The sequence continues at coordinate 34,164 of JARHVA010001588.1, forward strand.
ATCTATTTTATTATATCATGCCAATGTTGAGGGAGGTGGGTGGAAAACTTCTTGTTTTTCACTCATTAATTTACCATCCATAAAATCAACTACCTGGGCTATAATTTTCTACTCTACCACCTTGTTTAAGATTAAATAGGATAAATACATAGGAATATTTCTATTTCCCTCTATTCTAATGACCATATGGTCTAGATAGAGCCAATAGTCACCATTATTTTCAATGGTTCTTCAGATTTGGGTTCCTTGCCATAAATGACCTAGTATGCCATTGACTATAAGGTCTCATTTCATCTGGTCATATTATCCTTAATTTGTGTATATGAAGAATATTGAATTCATCACAAATTTGATTCTTACGATAGTTGATGTCTCCCAAGGTTCCTTAAAAGCTAAGTTACTAGTCTTGTTATGGCATCTACTAGATAAGACATCATATTGAAGTTGTATTCTAGTTTATTTGCTAAATTGAGGACTTGGCTGATCAAATTAGCACTAAGAATCTTTCCAATAGCTATGACCATGGTGGAAGTAAGGATGGTTTAAAATAGGGGAATCTAAACCTCATTTATGTAAGTTATACTAGGGAAACCATAAATTTGATTTAGCAAAGTCATAGTAATTCAGTTTCCATACCTAAAGATGGCAATGGGGATAACAAAAATAGGGCCCCTAACTGTGAAGGTACTAGGGTCACTAACCTATTACTACAACTTATTTTTATTATTTACATCCATCCATGAATTAACTAGGGTTTGATTATAAGCCATTTTAAGGAGGGGGAGTCTATAGTATTTTTCAAAGGTAGGCCCACTATTATATGCTATCAGGTGCTACATTGATAAAAATATAGAATTTTTCCAAAAACATTCCCATTTGCAAATAATTTAAATAATAGGTTAATTTAGGGCATTACATCAAATTTTATTATAATATTATATATTCTTACTAATTTTATTTCCACCATGTCCTCTCTGTATCTTATTGTAAAATCTAAGAGTTTATCTCAAGGGCCACAAGATGTTTCTAATTCAAATTCATCTTATATAGAGGAATAATGTTTAAATTTATAGTTGAGGGTAGCTTCATCAAACCTTGTGTCTATATACTACTCAAGTCCTACAATGTAATATGTAGAAGAGGCTAGTGGAAGGTGTGAAGCAAAATCCATTGTTTCACACTTAAAATCTTTGGTTCTTTAAAACTATGGAATTTCTTGGTTGTAGGAGAGCTCAAATTCTCACTAGAAGCTATCCATTAGATGGAAATGCATCTGTAATTGACTTTATTTATTGCATATATTACATTTAGATTATTTACCTCTACTAAATTTAATGCACTTAGTCATCCAATTTTTGAATATTAATGGCATCAATGGCCCTATATTTATTTACTTTATTCTATTTTCATATTTTGAATTTGTCTAATGAAGTGTCATCCCCTTTTATGGTCCTTAATACCATGTGGCTTATTTTTATTTTTTTCTAAGTGTTTTATCATCTTCCTTTGACACTTGGACATATTACATTTCCTCAAAAAGCATAATATTTTTATTACCTAGGCCCATTCTTTGATGATCTATTTATTTACTACCTCTAGCTTATGAGATCATGGCATGTGAACAATTGTCACCACTCCATTGTGCCAGGAGTGTTGTACCCCTTTCTTCATTTTAAAAAATATGAGTGAGTGAGATGATGATATGAGACCACATCTCAACACATTGATTTCTTGGGATACTTATAAACTTCTCAAACTACTTTTACAATGGTTTGTATGTGGAATCATGAGATGTGGATGGATTTCACCCATCCACTTCCCCTAGGACTTTTGTATGCTAAACTTGAATCTATCAATCACCAGGTGAGTAGGATCATAACACATGAAATTACACCAATTTTTCATTAGCATCAAGACTTTGGTACAATGAACTTCAATATACCAATCTCCAAGTGAGTAATATTATGACATGTGGATGGTTATCACTACTCTGTTGGTCATGATACTTTCATACATTGAAATTCAATCTGTTAATCACTAAGTGAGTGGGATTGTGATGCATGGCATTATTGTAACATTTCACTCACCTGAGATCCTTTTATAAATATCTAAGTTTTAGAAAAAATCTTTAGGCTAGAAGATTGTTTCTAAGCAACATAAAACCTTTTAAACCACTATAGCATAAAGCATACTTCACTAACCTTTAAGGTTTTAAGAGAGGGGAGAGTGTGTGTGTGAATGACATGTGGAAATATTTGGTGACATGGTAAGTTTCTAGGTGAAAATTATAAATAAGTATAAGTATATAATCATCTACATATGATAAAACACAAAGTAATAACACCTTGATGAACACGTCAGTTAGTTAGTCTAAAAGAGGTGAAACCTGATGTTCATCTAGATTAAACAAGTTAACTTCATGAATCATTAGAATCTTATAAAATTAAATATACATTCATGAAATAAACCAAAGGATATATATGTAACTCGAGACAAGTTTAAGCATAGTTTGGTTTATAATAATAGAAGTGTCATCATGTTAGTTTAATATTCAAAAAACAATTTTAGGTTACCCCACTGATCCTTAAAAAAAGAAGGCTACTTGAGAAAATGGGTCCTTTTTTAAAAAAATATAAATTGGGGTATGTTGGGACATAAAACAATCATCATAATATATACAAGGGAGATATCAATGAAAACACATACTAGCTAAACAAAATATCAATATGCAAAAACTTAGAAATTACACAAAAGCATTATTCTCTATTGATTCTCATTGAATGAATAAAGTATTACATAAGAGTATTTAAATAAATCTCAACTTGAAATTGGAGTTGACATGCATAATTGAAAATTCTAAATAAATCAAAAGATACCTAAAGCTAACTAACTCATGTTATTTTTAACAATTGTTATTTTTAGTAACTTTCATCTTCTAACAAGTTTTGCAACCATTATTTTTAGTAAGTTTTGCATGAAAGCTCATATGGACCTAAAAACCTCCCACATGTACTCTAAACACTAAAATTAACCTAATTAATAAATATAAACACAACTTCATGTCTAGTTACAAAAATTATCTATTTTTTAAAATGAAAAATCTCAAAAAATGTATTAAAATATATTTTCAAATCCTTAGAAGATCATGTATGGCCATTAATTTTTTTTGAAAACATCCTAACAAGATAAATCAAGTTATGTTTGAATTAAAATTTTCTAGATCTTCATTTTGACACAAATGGGATCTAAAATGAACATATGGATCAAAAATTATGGCCTTTAGAAGATAGACTTTTGCATCATTCTCCTTTGGTTGAAAACAACATAGCTCCTATGAGTTTCCTTAATTATACTCATGCCATTCATTCTTGTCAAAATTTTTTAGATCCCATTTTTAAACCCAAGTGTTTTATTCCTATTTTAGGCCTTCATGTTATAACTTCTTTATCTTATGTTCATTGTATTCTTATCCATAACCTCTACTATATTTTATTTCTTCTTCTTTGGTACTTGTTGCTTCCAATATACTTCTTCATATTATTCCCATTAACCATAATCACTATCAAAATCATATAAATTAGAAATATTAAATACTTATTAGATATTAAAATTATATGGTAAACTCATCTCATAAGCATTGTCATTTATTTTCTTCACAATTATGCATGGACTAATTTTATTGTACTTTAAATTGTTGTATGTTCCTTTGAAAATTATTTCTCTTCTCAAATAAAACATCACCAAATATCCTTATTCAAATACCTTTGACCTTCTTATTACATCTTATACTACTTTATAATTTTCATTACTCTCATATAGTGTTCTTCTTACTTCTTGAAATTGTTGTATGTGCTCTACAAATGCTTCTATATCATCACTAACTCATTCTGCAATTGGTAACTATACCAAATCTAAAATACCCATAGGATTTCTACCATAAACAATCTGAAATGGTGATTTTCATATTGAACTATTCACTAAACTATTATATGCAAACTCATTTTTTAGTAAAGCCAAGTTTCATTGTTTGGACTTCTATCTAACTATGCATCTCAAAAAAAAATCCAAATATCATGTTTACTAATTTTCTTTATCCATATATTTGTGGGTGGTATTCACTATTAAATTGTAGCTTAGTTACTAGTTTCTTCCATAGATTCCTCCAAAAATGACTTATAAATTATGTGTCCCTATGTGATTTAATGGTTTTTGGACCACCATACAATATCACAACATCCTTAAAAAATAATTTTTTAACTCTAGTGGCATCATTGGTTTTCCTACATGCAATAAAATTAACCATATTAGGAAATGTGTTGAGAACAACAAAAATTTAATCATTATGTCTCTATGTGTTTGAAAACCCCAACATAAAGGCCATACTAAAATCTATCCATGGCCATCTTAGAATTGGTAATGGCATAGACAAGCCTGCATTTTTTTCATGGCCTTTAACCACTTGGCATATCTTACATCTTAAAACATATATTACCACATATATCTTCATCTTTGGCTAAAAATACTTCTCATCCACCAAAGTTATTTTCTTAGTCTTAACAAAATGTCCATCCAAAACCACCACTATGCAATTTTGTTATAATAGTATCCCTTAGAGACCCAACTAAAATACATAATTATTTTCCCTTAAATAGATAACCATCCTCTATAAGTCACTCATCACAAATATTAGTTGTCTAACCTATTAATAGATTAATGAATTGATTAAATATCTTGTCAAAATTTGTATAAATATCATATAGTTCTTTAACAACTTTAAATCCAACTACTTCACTCATCATAGTAGTTAATAATGCCACACTTCTACTCAAATCATCAACTATCTAATTTTGCTTTCCTAATTTATGCTTCAAAACAAAATAATTTTCCTACAAGAAAGACACCTACTTTGTATGTCCACTATTTAAATTCTTATGAGTGTTCACATACTTCAAGGCCTTATTATCTATAAATATTATAAACTCATTAGGCACCAAGTAATGCCTAAAATTTATTAATGCTTATACAATCCATAAAACTCAACATCATATGTAGAATACTTTTTTATTACCTCATTATATTTATCACTAAAATTTGTTGTTGACCTTCCTTATTGACTCAACATAGCACCAATACCCACATTTGAAGCATCAAAATCCACTTCAAACACTTTGTTATAATTTGGTGATTCTAAAATAGGTTTTTTTGTAATCTTCTTCTTTAAAAATTGAAAGCTTTTTGGCGTTGCCTTTGTCCATACAAATTATTTTCCTCTCATATAATATGTTATTAATGCAAAAATACTACTAAAATTCTTAACACGCTTTTTTAAAAAGTTTATAAGCCATGAAAACTTCTTACCTCTACGATGTTCTTTGGAATAAGTCACTCAACAATTGCCTTTACCTTTTTTTCATCCATTCTGACACCATCTGTTGAAACTACAAACCCCAAAAACACCAAACTATTATGCACAAACTTGCAGTTCTTTAGATTTGAATAAAGCTTCTCCTTTCTTAAAAATTATAATATCAATCTCTCAAATTCCTCAAGTCCTCTTCTTTAATCTTACTGAATATCAAAATTTCATCAAAATTAACCACTTTAAATTTACCAACGTAATCTTGTAATATCATGTTTGTCACCCTCATAAACATGTTGGGTGCATTATATAATATGAATGGCATCAACATCCACTCATAAAATCCATCCCTAGTCTTGAATATTATTTTCCATTTATCTCCTTCATGAATTTGAATTTGATAGTATTCATTCCTTAGATCAATCTTAGTAAATTATTTTTCTCATGTATGCACATCCATCATATCATGTAAATGGGGTATATAAATTTTATATTTGATGTAATTTTATTGATTTCCATGATATCCACACATGTCCTCCATGTCACATTTTTATTTGGAGTTTACAATGTTGTTGTTACACATGGACTCATGTTCTCCCTTACTACCCCCTTTATTACCAATTTAGTATCCTATTTATTCAATTTTATATGTTTTGTTGGACTCATCCTATAAGCTTCTTGATTGGGTAGAGTTGGTCCTAGAATAAAATCAATATGATGTTGAATGTCTTTATTTGATGTTAAACCATTTGGTAACTTGTTAAGTATAATATATTCATATTATTTGAACACTTATGCTAATTATGTTGGTATTTTCACCACTTCTCTATCTTATTTCTTTACTATTAATGCATAAAAACAAATTGTCATCTTCATGTCTTTGATAAATTATTTTATAGACAACATGATTTTTGCCTACCTTGTTATTTAAAAGGTAGTTAAAATACCTCTATACCACTTTTCTATAAATTATATGTATTATTTTTTCCATGATGAATTATTTTTATATCATATTGACATGTCCTTACCAACAACACATGGCATGCATCCATTGATATAACATCAAAACATAATTCATCCATGTAAATTTTTCCTATATAAAACATGCTTAATCACCTTTTATCTATTATAACTTCATTCCATTTCTTAAACCATTAAATTTAATAAGGAAAATTATTTTATTCACATTATAGACTTTGTATATGTACCATTGTATTATAAGCCATATTTTCATGACTACCACCATCAATAATTACTTTGCATATCTTACCTCCTAAAGTACACCTTGTTTTAAAAATGTTTGTTTGTAACCATGCATCAATACTTTCCTTATTTTGCACATGTTCTTTCCTTGGATTAATTTTCATTCTCCTCATCATGATATTTTCTCCAATGTATTCTACTTCATCTTCTAAATTTTGCTCTTCTATGTTAACCTCAATAAATTAACTCTTGAGCAATCATCTTGCCTCCTTTATTGTTCATGATATTTTGGACACTAAAATGCTCTATCCTTATTCTCCAAATCTATATCAAAAATAAGACATGCATTGATTTGGAAACCACCTTACATCCCCACCATATCCTTGTCCTCTCCAAAATCATCTTCCTAGTAGTTGGTATTGAAAACCTTGTCTATTGTATTCTTATTTTTATGCACCATAGGAAGATCCTCCTCTAGTGGAATTAAATGCACCTCAGCCCCTTATTGGAGGTGATTATCCTCTTCATGTCTTATTTGATCTTCTAAAAGTCTATCTATTTTTTTCTTCTACTTTCAAAGCTAATTGATAAACCTCCTCCATGCATAGTATTTTATGCATGCTCAAATCATCTTGAATGGAAAACTTCAAACCATTTACATACCTTGTGTCCATTTATTCTTATGTTTCACCATGTTCCAATTGGATGGAAAACTTGTGAAACTTATTTTTATACTCTTATATACTATGATCCTTTCGCCTTAAATTTTGAAATATTATGTATAGGGTTTGTGCAAAATCCACATGAAGAAATTTTTCCTTTGGCTTCTTCTCCATCTTGTTCCACATGTTGATCTTCTCTTTTCCCTTTCTTTATCTCTCTTTATATAGGTGATCCCAACAAATCATTGAATGAACCTTCAATTTCATGTATGCAAACTTTAATTTCTTATCTTCTTTTAGATTTTTCCATTTGAAAAACTTCTCCATGTTTATCTAATCTATCAAATCCTCTAATTTTAAATTACCTTTATAATCTAAAATGTCAACCTTGATTCCTTGATTCCTTCCCTCTATATCCCTAACCATCATCTCTTCCATTTATGGTAGGTGTTCTCATTCCTCTTCTTGATGAATTTCATCTTCATGATCTATTTCTTCATCAAGTTCATCTTTCACTTGCATTTGCCTTTGATTTGTAGTAATTATGGTTAAATGTTTCACTTGCCTCTATAGGTCTTGCATAGTCCTGTTTGTTGAAAATTTGGCCTCCTATCCAAATTTCAACCCCTAAAATAAAATAAAAATCCATGACACCCATCCAAGCTTACACAGGGTGACATTCATGCATTGTGATGTCCTCTTTGGTCTCTATTGTAAGTAGTTTTTGCATTGTTTGAGGTATCAAGTTTGTGTTAGTCATTGCTTGAGATATCATCATGTAGCAACATGTTTGAGTTATTAGATGATGTCTTGGGACCTTTGTGAATTGTAATAGGGTGAGTGGAAGAGTGCAAAGTTGTTTTGAGGCCCTGAGATGGTACAAAACATTGTTTGACAAAGTTAAGGTTTCTTAGCAAAAATTAAGGTAATTTGGGGAAATTAAAGTTACTACTTCTCAATGGTTTTAAGCATATTTTAAGCCGCTTCTTATGATAGGATATTTTTTAGCATGATATAGGTGTGGCCAAGCCTCTTTTGAATCATGACGAGGTCTAAGATGTATCTAAGGTCATTCTCTATGATATACACATTCAAACCTATTTCAAGCCATCATAAACCCTTATAAAGTCATTAGTGACCCCTCAAACATCTCATATGAGTCAAATTTCATTATAAGACTTTGGGAAAGGGGTGTTTAGGTGTCTCATTATATTACAAGGGTCCTAAAAAGGTCCCATTTTAGTCATAAAGTCATTTTGGGATGGTTTCATATGCATAAAGGGTCCATTTTAGAAGTCAAATACATTTCTCATTCACTCAAATGGACCTCACACATGAGAAGTGTGACCTTTCACCTTCCCATCCATAATAATTATTTTTAAATGATAAGTGACCTCTATTTTCCCTCCTACCCACCAATGGCGTTCTAAGGTTTGAAACTTGAGAAAATGCAAGAAAATGAGGTGTTTGTAGGTGTTTTGTACATTTTTATGGATCTATATAGTCAGGTATGTGTTAGTAATTTATCTTGTCAAGGCCAAATTACTACCCCTATTATCCAAAACTTTCCCCAAAATGGTCAATTTCCCAATGTAGCTAGTCAAAATGGTCAATTATGGTCTAAAAGTGTGAATTTTGGTCTAAAAATGCCAATAATGGGGTTAAAAATCATTTAAAAAGGTTCAAAAAGAGCATGTATTATTCTAAAAGAGATTTATTCATGTTTTAAAATGTGAATTTATCCTTAGTCTAAAATTTCAAGTCATGAAAAAGTGTTTAGAAAGGTTAAATAGCCCAAAAAGATCCTAAAATAGCCTCCCACATGCCAAATAAAAGTTAAAAATATGAAAATCTGCATGGGTGGCACGAAATTGTTCTCAAACCTTCCATTCCAAGTGGTGGAAGTGAAAATCTTTCTTCAAAATGCCAAAAGAGCTTTTTTTTACCCATTTCACAAGCAATAATACAGAATTCATATGGTTCCATACAGTCCAAGCTAGGGGAGATGACATATACAAGCTTCATCAAAAATTTCATGGCATTTAATGGCCATATAGGCCCTAAAATAGCTTATTTTTTATTTTTTACTTGTTGGCATAGAGAGTCCTACCTATAGGTTTTTTGATGGTACAACTTACTAAAAGAGGGTAAAGATCTCAAATTTGGGGTGAATAAATTAGACTCAAAGGGATTCGTAATGGTTTAATTGGTTTATCAATTGGATTCTCCATGCTCATGAACCATCCAATTGAAGTTAAGGAAAATTATGCTACCTAACATCCAAAAAGGCAATTTTGTTTAATTTCTCTTTACCTAGGTAGAGTTTTGGGGAAATTAAAATTGTTTCAAAATATTTAATAATTTATCTACCCTTCCATGTTCTAATTTAGGTGTTATTCATCTAATTTAAGGTAAAAAAATCTCTCAAAAATAGCCAGTTCAGATTTTTAGTTTGACAAGCTTGTAGGGAGAGTTGTACAGTCCAAGAAGAAGGCAGTATCAATTTTTTTTTTAATTCTATTTGTTAGGTTTTTCATCAATATTTCATGATTTTAAAGTGAAAATATTAGATATTATTCAGGTTTCATGGCTAATAAATCCATCTCCAAGCTTCAGGGTGTCTCAATGAGCTAGTTTAGCATAAATTAAGGTTTCTTTGCAAATTTTGAGGTTTTTGAAGAAAACTATGATTCATTTTTAGCCTATTTATCTATTTTAGTGGCCTCAAATTTGTTATGTTATGATTATTAGGTATAAATGTTTGCATACTCTTCCTCTTCTTGTCTTGTCATGTTCTTTACCTTCCTTTCCCACCTCCATCTCATCCATCTACACCTCACTGCCTAAAACAACCATTATCATTATGTTTTCATCTCTCTTCCATATCCATTCATGTCTTTGCATCATCTTACCACATTATTTAATCCATCCACCCTCATCCCCACTTCCATTCTAAGTAATATTTTTAAGGAGTCAAGGATTATTAAGCACCATCAAGCATGATAAAGAATATGTAAGTCACATAAACATCAGACACAATCATGAAAATGAATACCTACAGTAGTAATAGCTCATTCAAGGTGATGTCATGAATGCCAATGAAGATTTAAAGTCAAATCAGACTTTACTCAAGTTTATTGTGATCAAGAACCATAGTCATGAAATGATCATGGTCAATGAAGGACATTAAAACATATGAAGGGTGACTGTAGGCCAAATCAAGAGTATATACAGTCATGGAAGCCTACAACTACTTTTTTATGGTCATGGAATTTCATCAAAGACATAAATTTCAAGTGGAAAAGAGATTTATATTAAGGTATATACCAATGACCTCATAAATCTTAGTCAAGATTGGAATTGGGGTTAAATTCTGCCTTCAATCCATCTTTCAAGGTTATATATAAGCTATTATTCATACAAAGGACACCACTGTGAATCATTAGACCAAGCATTGAAGAGATTGTCTTAATTAAAAGCATAGTGTCAATTCAAAGCTTAGGGTTAATTAAAAAAAAGGGTCTAGAATAATAAATAAGCATGTACATTCCCAAATCAACCTACAAGCCTATAGGTGTATGTATATATGATGAAGGAAGTTTCATCATATATACATCCTAACTAAGAATCATAGTCAAACCCTATGAAATTATTATGGTATTGTAAGTTGTGATTCAATCAAGAAATTAATTTATGATAAATATGATTCTCCTTTTCCATATATGTACCTATAGTCATCCAAATGAGGACCTACAGCTGCCACTTTGAAGAAGCCAAAGTAAATAGGTCATTGATACTATAGGGATGCTTTGAGGGTTTGAAAGATTTTGATCATTTAAAAAGGACTTAAGTGTTGAGAATGTGATCAATAAGTTTGAAATGAGACCCTAAAGTTCATATGAGGTTGGATGGAGCTAATAATAGACACTAAATCAACACCCTATAGGCCTATATGAACATATCCACATTGTCTAGGGTTTTGATCATCAATAATCCTTAAAAGAATTTTAAGTATTCCTCAATTTAGAGTTGTGAAAGACATTTATGTGGAATATAATGCACCAATCACCATTCATGAGTTCATCAAAATCATGCTAAATTTCAAAGGAGGGTAATATATAATTGAAAAGTATCCTACAATACCTATAGTGCTTTACATTTGCTTGTATTCACTTACAATTAGGGGGTATATGGTCAACAAGAGAAGTCTCCAAGATGGTATGAGGATATAAAATGCAAGGAGATAGTCATATTTAATGAAGATGAAGGATAACTATGAAAAAATTAGGAGCTAAATTCAATCATGACATCCCTCACCTATAACCCTCTAGGACAACCTATAGGTTTGTGTCACTCCAAAAGGGCTTATTTGGTACCAAGATGAACTTTCTTTTCAACTAAAAGATGTTTTTTTGGTCACCAAAGAGGAATGAATAGCATCAAAGACCCCAATATTATGGAGGTTTCAATGGGTAAAAGATATGGAGTTGAATAAGGCCTAAAATCAAAGAAAAGACACCTACAATAGCCCTAGACAGTCATCTACAACTGGTATAAGAATATGGAGGTCAAAAGGGATATCAATTGTGTTAAACTCTAAAATTATTTACAAATGACCTAAAAAAAGGTTTGAAAACCACATTTGTCTAGGGATATACTTGGTATTGGGAATCACTTTTGAAATCTACAATGTCTAACCTACACCTATAGGCTTATACAACCTTAGGAAGCCTACAGGGTTTTGTCACTATGAATAGAAAGTATTGAAGATAAAATCACTCATTGGTTTTGAAGTTTATTTGAGCAAGACTTAAATGTAGTTCTTCAAATCCACATATACAACTAACATATCACCTAAATAACATTAGATGAATCTCTTTATAGGCTTGTTGAGAGTCAAAACTTAGTCAATCAAGGACCTAAAGGAGTAGAAACTCAGTCATTTTGACAAATTGGTGATTTGAAGCAGTCATCAATGGTTTTATCATTTCATGAGGTTTGGTGTTTAGTGAATTATCATGATATTGGAATGACTATAGGAGGTTTTAAATATCGAGGAGTCATTGAGGGCACCTATAACCCTAGGAACCCTACAATCCTATGATGTAACTATGTGAAAGCCTTCTTGACAATATGGAGGACTTTTGGAAATAAAGAGGCTGTATCTAACATCAAGATAGAATTGGAATTGAGATTGTAATTTCATGAGGAGAAACAAAAGGTTCTAAACGTCTTATAAATGAATATACACTTACAACTAGCGTCCTTAAAGCAAGCTACAATCAAAGGAGGGTTTTGAATTCCCCAAGAGACCTATCATCATTACTTGAGGAATATGAAGCATTGATAACACTAACATTAGTCATGGGTTCAAGGATATTTAATCCCAATGTAGGGGTCATTCAAAAGGGAGCCTAAAAAAGACCTAAAATAGCATAAGAGATACCTATAGCCATACAATCGAAGGTGGTAGGGGTCAGTAAGAGTGCACTGATATATGGTTTTATTTATCTTAGACCAAGACATTTGTCAATCATGATGGAATAGGATTAAGTTATCAGGGGTAATTTGAGAATTCCAAACACTTGGTGACAGTCATATACCTGAAGAGGTTGAAACCCTATAGCTATTTTTTGTACAAATAGGCAGTCACAGTCAAATTTACCTATCTTTTTTCCCTATGGGTTTGAAACCCTAGGTACAACTAGGGAAGTGAAGGAAGAGTTTGATCATGTTGTAGGTTTTGTAAGTATGATGCTTATTCAGTGTATTTTGAGGTTCATTTGGCTCAATCAAGTATTAATAGAGCATGCACCTCACAAGGATAATAGCACACAGTCAAGTGTACGAAATATAAGTGCAAGGAACCTATAATCTTGTTTTGAGGGGTTATGAAGAGTAAGAAGGAAAATAAAGGAAGTTGATTGTAATTATAAAATATTTTTGGGATTTTCAAGAGTCTAAGCACTATGATCAAATACCTAGGCATAGTCATATGCTTGCAATGTAAGAGGTCAAAACCTTTCAAGTCAGGGGATGACTTATGAGGTGATTAGGCATATAAAGTAACCATAAACATCTTAAGAGATTATATATAAGATCTAAATTAATATTTTTCATGACATAGGGGTGAAGGTATAGTCATTGTATGAAATATGCTAGTTTTTAATCCTATTTGCCTTGTTTGGAGGTCTCGATATGTCAAAAAAAAGTGGTAGAGGAGTTTTCTAGACTCTTTAAATGACTATTGAGATAATTGAAGATTTTTTTGACCTTAAAACCTCCTAATTACATGAAATTCACCTCTAAAACATGAAAAATTAGTAAAAAATGCAGACAGTCCATGCACAGAGGTCAAAATTGAAAGAAAATTAAAGATTTTGGGAGCTACATGTGGATTCAAGACTTGAAACTTTGTACACAAGGTACTAATGAGTGTTATAATTTTATAAAAAAAATACATGGGCATTAGACAAATTCACATATTTTTTGTTTTGTCTCAGACCTCAACCTATTTGTTTGAGGTCACCATTGGAACATGCTTCATCTTGGAGTGTCTCAGAAGCTTCTAGAGCCAAGTAAATATTGATAAGAATAGGATTATGTTTTTAAATCTTAATAAGACCTGTAGAGATTTTTAAAACTCCAAATTTTATGTAAACCATGCACATATAATGTTTTGCAGGCAAATAGTACTTAGGCCAAAAATGTATTTTTGGACTTTTCAAGAAAAAATAACTTTAAAAGTGTGTTTATAGCATGGTATAGTTACCATAATGATTTTATCAAGATTTTTAAAGCTTTGAAGTATATATTTTCATTTTTAGTGAAGTTTTTCACTTTTTGTAGTTCTAGGCACCCTTCTAAGCGACCTATTTAGATGCTCATTTTATTCACCACATGTAGAGTTTGGTTGAAAAATATTAGTATATTATTATAACCCATAGTAATTAAAACTAATTAAAATTTTATATAATTTTAGGGGCTGTGATTTATGAACAACCATTAAGAGCATAGGCAGCCCAGAATGCAATTAATTTCCCATAGGCAAATTTCATTCACATGGTAACTTTTCATATCGTTCACATGGGAGCCCAATATTTTTATGGATGTCATAGGATTCAATTTTATACACATACATGGAAGTTTTTTAGGATTTGGAGGTCTATACCTCATGAATCATCAATTTGAAGATTCAGCTTTAAAACCCTCCTAAATGCCTAAAAGACCAATTTTGAGAAAAATGGATTTTATTGAAATAAAATCACCATATATCAACAAAAAAACCTTTTAAAAAATAAATTAAACTTATATATTATTCCATAAATGTAAATTTTATGCATGGATCTATACAAATGTGGGAAAAATCATGTTTTTTATGAAATAAAGCATGTAAAATAAAGTACAGGGTAGTTCAAAGGAATATAATCATTGGAGATACAATTATAGAACTTTTTATTCATACTAAAATTTTATTTTATCATAAATAATCTTGTAAGTTCCCCTACCATCTCAATCAAAATGGCCAATCTACTGAAAAATGGCACAAATAAGCCTAGTCAACCCTGTTGACTAAATGGCAAAAGATTTTCTCATCAATATCACGTTTTTTGGTGATGAAGTTTTGTTTTTCAAGTGTAATTTGTTGTTTTTTTAGGTTTAATTTGTTATTTTTCAGGTTTCATGGTGTCCAAGTGCATAAATTAGCCTTTAGGCTTAATTAGTCTAGTTGGTCTAATTGTTCAAAAGATCAAATTGGAGTTTGGCATTGAATTGGTCAACAAAGAGTTTCATTTGGATTTCCACACCACTTTAATAATGTTTAATTGATATTTCATGCACTTATCACTCATCAAGGTCCTTTTTCATGAAAATTAAGGCTAAATTGGGGTTGACTTGTCTTGTTCTTTGGTTGACTAGTTGACAAGTCATGCATCTATTCTTGGTTAACTTGTCATCCAAACCTTTCAAACACTCTAACTCAACCTCAAGTGGAGTTAAATAATAAAAAATGTGGCATATAGTTTCATGAAATAGAATTTTACTTGTAAAACTTGGGCCCACCACCTTATTCCTATGCCAAAGTTTGAAGTTTCATGCATGCTTTATGGATTTTAAGGTTTTTTCAATTGTTTAAATATTTTAAAGGGATTTAGATCTTGTGTTAATCAACCAAGACTAATCCTTATCTCCTTAAAACACCACATTGACTATAATTAGGTTTTAAGACATATTTATTGGCTTAATCAAGCCATTTTGATTTTATTTCTAGAGCAAGAGAAGAAATTATAATCTGGACCATACATCAATAAAGAAGATTTTGTTTTGCATATGAGTTTTTAATAAAAAAAATAGAGTGTAATTTATTATGTATCATCATAGAAGTGAGATTATATCTCCTTTTGGTGGATCCCTTCCTCACCTATTACTTTCTATCTCACCTTCTCTAGGTCATTTGAAGATGTAAAAGATATTTTTTTATCCAAAACACTTTCAACCCTTCATCTGAAATATTTATGCTTAAGGTAAAAATAGGAAATTTATTGGTTTATATACATGCATTAATTTCAATAACTTCCAGAGAATATAAACAATTCAAGTTCATCACTCCTTTAATTAGGATTTCCCTTTAGTTTCTCCTTCCCCTTTTCATCTGAGAGATCATAATAGTAAAACTTAATAGATAAATATTAAGGGAAATAACACTCTCTAAAGGTTCTTCTCATCATAAAATCACCCACACTCTAATAATTTCCAATTGTATCAGTTGGAGTGAGGGTGTGTTTTTCACATCTTCAAGTAGGGTGCACTATAGAGTGATAATAGTATGTATAGAGGGAGGTCAGACATTTAAAGAGGGTTCATGTTAGGTATCTCAAAGAATTTTCATGTCCAGAAGATGCAAAATAGGCCAAAAACCATTTCATTTCTTCCATCAAGATCTTAGGTAGCTCAAGGGAGCTAGTCCTATCTATGGTTTTTATAGATAGGAGAGAGAAGGTGAGGATCCAAGATTTTGAGAAAAATGGGGTCTCATTACCTTCTCATTTTTGACATTAGTCTATATATTCATGATGTATACTATATGAATAATAGTTAAGAATTTAAATAGTCAGAGTTGCCTTCTTCTCTTGTGTGGGGGTTATATTTGTAATGGTTTTAATGAAATTATAGTTTGTTTTATGAAATTAGTGTTTGTATGTGTATTCCATGGGTCCTCAAAATTCATATCCATCACTCCCTAATATTGGTTCACACATGTGAGCCCTAAAAATCAAGGAACCTTCAAGTTGTCATATGTGTAGGATGTAGACAAAGTTTCTTCATGTTGTAGATCTTTTAGTGCTTAATAATAAAAGTGTTTGGTAGTTTCAGGATGAATTATGGGTTCATTAAATCCATTAAATCCTCATATTCCTCCAAATAATCTAATCCACTAGATGGTTAAACAACTCCTTCAAGTCTTACTCCAATTTAACTAGCATGTGTATAAAGTGATCCCTTATAGGTGTAAACATAATGTTATGATAATGATTATGGATAACCATAAATTTGTTTTAAGGGAATACATTTACTTCACCCATTATCATTTTAATTATTGTTTAACTCATTCCCTTCACTTACCTATAGTCAAAACCACTCTCATCCTCATTCCTAAATGGACAAGCCCTCATAGTCCTGACTGTAGTGGCCTATTAGGCAAACCAAACAAATGGAGGATTATTGGTGTAGGATAGAGAGAATAATTGAGGAGCCTTGAGAGTCATAAGGACATATAAAAGTCATGAAAAATGAAGTATTATTGTTCAATTATGATCAACACATCAACTCAACCCTAGAGAGATAGGCTCAATCAAGACTTCAATGTAAGAGGACTATGACTACAAATTTGGAAAGGCATTGATGATGTGAGGAGAATGAGGAGATTAAAAAGGTTAAAAATAGAACTAAAATAGGAAAAAAACATTATAAAAACACCCAAGTAATAAAATAAACACCAATCCACTTCTCCAATGAAAGCACTCTCATAGCTAGTAGGCCTATAATTACCACATACAACCCTAACTATAGAAGTAGGGAAAGTTGAGCATAGAAGTCATTTTAATGAACCACGAAGGTGTATGAAATGAATTAGAGGTTGAAAATACATAGAATAAATATGATATGTTCTTAATGATAAGGAATCTTCCATGGAAAGGTGATTCACCTTCAACCACACAGTCAAGAACAAACTATATCCTATAGACCAGCTATGAGGAGGCAGAGCTATGACTATAAGGGTGAGTAGAAAATGGTTTGGGTGAGACTAGATTGTTTTATGAAAAATAATATCATATAAATAATGAGTGTCATGGTTCAAATATAATCTCAATGTGATAATCATGGAGGAGAATGTATGCACTTTCATTTAGCCATTCCTCATTTACCACCTATAGATAGGGTCATGAGAAGGAGATTGAAAGTGTAGAACCCTAAAGGGAGGTGAAGCATAAAGGTATAAAAAGGGGTATCTCACTTATTTCATAAAAATATGTTATTTTTTCACATTGATATGGTTCAATCCTTGAGAGAGGAAGATCTTAATGGCCTAAACATGCCCACTAGACCTAAATGAGCCTAAACAAGCATGTGCATATGAGTTGAAGACTTATACATGTTTTAGGGATGTTTAAGGTTGTAAACATCTTAGGGGAAAGGTAGGAATGAATAAAAAGGTTTCATAATGACAAGATTATTAATTTAAATAAATTTAGACCCTAAACCAAGCCCTTAGGGCTACACATGCCTAACTACTCATAAACCCTAGGCCTAAATTTAAGCCTATAAGGGGTATACTTAGGGTAAGGTTTAAGGAAGGTATAATAACAAAGATGATACTAGGCCATAAGGTAATATTTCATAATTATTTCAAATACATAATTATTATTGAAAGGGAGAAAAGTATACTCAAGTCACTAACACTTAGGCATGATAGTATTAATCATACCCAAGGCAAACTTAAGAGAGAAAGATGATTGAGGTAATATTTTGGGTATAAAAGGACAAGTATAATAAGTGAAAAAAATGGCAAAGGTTTTTTATGGTGATAATGAATCCACATATTCATTTGTAGATAGCTCAAAACCTTGGAGACTCAGTTTAGGCCTGTAAGGCCTAAAGCCACCTTTAGGCCTCAAGACCCCAACCTCATCTTAGTGGCAGATCCAAACCTCCCAAGAAAATTGAAGGCTATGAAAAGACATATGAAGATGTTTTAGGTCAGGAATAAGGTGTTTTAGATGGAGTAAAGTAAGAAAGTGTCAAATTTGGTCCTAACACTCTCTCAAACTACACTACCCTTAGTTTGCCATCTCAAACCATCAATTCCAATGTTCATACCTTGCCAAAAAAAATGACTTACATCCAATGCTCTTAGGGGGAGTTGTAAACCCCTAGGAACCCAACATCCATGGAGTAAATAGTGGGATTTAGTATCCCAACTCTATGAATGATCCTTAAGACTGTAACCTGCCTAAAATGCTTTAAAAATAATTTGGGTCTACTAAATTTCACTCACATCTCATCGTACAAGGTGCATGGGACCAAGAGAATTTTACGGGTTTTAGAGGGGTCTATAAGCTCAAAATCCATGGAAAAAGGTTTTGGATTGGAGGCCTTTACTTTATAACCATTGTTAATATGGTAGGACATTAACACCCTTCATAAACCCTAAGACATACCCAATGGGAGGGATCTTGGAGAATTTCACCTAGATGCATTCAAATGACCTAGGAGACACTTTAATTTTCAAACTCAGATTATGTCCCATATATTGTATTGGTCAATACATACAGCTGTACAGACCCCAAAAAATAATGTTTTTGTAGAGTTTAATGATGAAAATAAGGTATAGATTTTGGTGAAAGGTTTTAGACCATTGGATAGGGTATTATGAGATGTTTTATATATTTTAAATCCAAAAAATACTCACAACTCTCCTTGAAAATGTTCCTACAGGTCTACACCAAAGGGCCAATCTAAAATGTCTAGTAAAGGGAGACCTAGTCACCTAAATGGAGTAGATTTGTAGGTGTATATTGATTTTAAGACATATTTCATGGTATAATATGTTGATTCAGACCTAAAAACATGTCCATATTTCCTATTCTTAAGGTCTTATATAGGTTGCATAGCCATTCAAGTAACAAACATCATGTGACTAGTCCTAGTTGCCTAGTAGGCATGTTTTTACAACAAAAGAATATGATTTTGGGCATAGAGGGGATGTTAGATGAGTCATTTGGGATCATAACACCTTATAAATGATGTATAAATGTGAGTAGATTCACTTCATGATCATAATAGAAGATGTGATAGTTTCCAAGACTAGTCAACATACACAAATGGAAGGTAGGTTCCTAAATGCTTCATGCCTATTTACCCCACATTTCTACTTTGTAATTATCATGAAGAGATGAAATTACTTAAGTTTTCATGTCTTTCCTATGTATTAGGTCAACCTTGGCCAAAAATAAACTTCAACACCAAAATATGTTCATTGAAGACACCAATCACCCTAGGCAATGCATGGAGAAGGAATAGAGGGTTATTTGTAACTATTTTTTAGAGTGAATGAGGGTCATAATGAATTTTCCTCCACACTTCCATGTTATATTTCCCTCTCTCACCTTCTCATGGTTTTATATATTTAGGGTCTTAGGCCATTGTATCTATCCCTTAGCTAGGTATGAGGAAAATCTACCTATATTTATATCTTGTAAACATTTTAAACTAATATATGGACTATTTCAACTTCTCCATGTTAGTATCTAATGTGTTATTTCCTTGTTTTATATGCATAAGTGGTAGTTTATATCCCTTGTAGGTCATTGCTTCACCTAAATGGTAGTAGGTTATTCTATGCAAGTCGTATGATGTGTCAAAGGTTAGTGACTATACTTGAAGTGTAATTTGGTTGGAATTGTCTTAAAATAGACCTCTCATCCATCACCTCTAAGTTTTATCCATCTACCATAAGTTTCAAGTTATCATTGATGTCATATGGTGGAGCCTAAGGTCATTAATTTAAAAGAAAGTGTGAGGTCCTTGATGAAGGATGTTGTCATCAAGTGATAAAAATGCTAGATCATGGGTTATCTATTTTTATTCAAGAAGTCATTAATTTAAAATGATGTGTGAGGGACTTTATGAAGGATGTTGTCATGAAGTGGTCATGAAGTGATAAGAAGGCTAGAGCATGGGTTATCTAGTTTGGTGAAAGAAGGAGCATGATGGCTCTAGGAGATGAATCTATAGAGGCATAATAGGATTTATGATGATATGTGAACATAAATTTTAGGCATTAAACTACATAAGCATGTTTCATAGTATGACTCCAAGAAGTATAATACGTAATAGGTTTATGTGATTTAGACTAAAGGCATTGTAATGATGATATATATGTATGATCTTGAAATTGATAAAATTAGTTATAGAAGCATGATTATAGGATTTTGGAAATATTTTCAACATGTGAATAAGGTTCAAATATCATCTACAATGGTAAGAAGATCAAGGTTGAGGTCTAGTCCTTGCATGAGAGACCTAATATGAAGAAATAGGCTTGGTAGCTTATTGAGATGTGTAGTGTATCACTTGTATGAAAAACATTGATAGATTTTTATCATTGTATGGAGGTTTATGAAATATGGATGAGGTTTTTATATCAATACAAGAGGTTTATAAGATCATTAAATATCCAAGTGAGACTAGCAGTCCTAGGCCTAATGTGCATAGTGGCTTAGTGTAGTCATAATGAGGAGTCAAGGTGAGTTTTAAATATGTTTAATCAAATTAGATCATGGATTAATATTATATAGGTTTATTAAATCATGATTACCAAGTCTAAGGTCATTAATTAAATTTAAAGGCAACAAATTAAGTTGGAAGATCTCATGTGCATGCAAATGGAAGGTTTCCAAGCTTGATAAGAAATTTTAGGTGCTTATTGGCATGTGTGATCATTAAATGGGAATATAATATATTTTTTATATATTTAACAATGTTATAATAAGTATTTACAATTATTTTTTTCATTTAAGGGGTGATACTATATGAATAAATGTTAAGAGTGTAAACTGGTTCAAAACCCTTTCTAAACCCTCACATTGACTTGATGGTGAAGATATTGCTAGAAAGTGCCAAAAATTGATTTTATAATATTATTTTATTTTTTTATAATGTATAGGACTCCTCAAGGCATATCTAAGTGGCAGTGGTGTGTCAGGGTAGTGAGTAGAAGGTACATAAAATTACTTGTTTCTAAAAAAATTGATGTTATAGGTAGGGTTGACCAGATCAAAGCTTAAAATTTATTATAGGTTGAAGATAAAGACTCATTTTTTATTTCAAATTTTTTATTTTTTTGAGTTATATATTTTTTTAATCAATATGACCTATCGCTAAACTACAAAGAGTGAAAATAGTGAAGGAAACTAGGCTTGAGTGAGAAAGAATTTAGGGGTGAGTTGCAGTTGTTTAGGAATGGATCCAATGGTTTTGTTTTGTTTTTTTAATCTCTATAACTCATTTTAAATTTATTTTTAATTATTTATGATTCCCATACATAATCAAAAATTTAATCACAAGATGACTTGTCTGATTGAGTTGAATAGTGAAAGAGTAGATTTCAGATATTGATCTATATGTTCTACATTTGCTATTTGAAATATATGTATTAGTATTTTAAGATGTTATAATGATGTTATATTACCTCTTAAATTAATTTTATGTTAAATTAATTGATTTTATATGTGTGATAATTCATGCTCACTATGATTGTTTTGAGCCAAGATGACTGCTCCAGGTATGTTAGGTGAGATGAAGAGTTTGAGACTCTATGATAATAGTTAGTGCATCCAATAAAATTATGTATGGTTTTTTTAATGTAATTTAAATATTTATTCCATATATAATTTGGATAGATAGGATAATCTATTGAGATGAGAAATCCAAAATCAATTAGTAGACTATGCATGCACAATGATATAGTAGATTGAGAGATTGGTCTATAAGACCAATGATTGATGCCATAAAAAGAGAAATATATATTTTAGGTTTATATATAAAAATTATATAAACTATTAATTTTTATTATAAGTGTTTAAATTTTCATTTAAATTACAAAATATGAACTTCTATATGACTATGTTTTTGTGTTATAGGTAGCTTATGAGTAGTCATCTGGGAGAGGTGAGTTGGAGGTCCTCTAACATGATTTGAAGAATATAAATTATTTATATATGTTTATAATGTATGTAATGCTCAATTTAATTCAATAATAATCATTTAAATTTCTCAATATGGTGTGGAGAGTCAAGAGTTCTTGACTATATTTTTATTGTGTTTGACTAGACTAAGTGGTCATTTTGCCAGAGTTGGTTTGAGGAATTTCGGCCTATGTGAAGATTTAAAATGGACATGGAGAAGTTTTTTAAGTCATTAATATTATATTATTGTGTTTTTATGACATATTTTTTAATAAAGTTAAGTGATTACTCCAGATATGGTTGACAGACTTTTGGCAGTGAGAAGGCCTAAAAGGTGAGTAGACCTAATTGGTAGGTTCAAGGTATGAAATGAATAAAATTGTTTTGGGTAACAAATGAGAGATTATTATTGGTATATTTAATTTATATTTTAATTTTTAAAGTTTTTTTGGAGGATAAATGTGGACTAAGAGGTCACAAGTGTAACATGTGGGTGTGAAGGGCTAATTGCTTTAGGTCTCCATTAGGCCTAATGGTGAAATTAGTTCATATGGAATATGACCAACTAATTTAATATTTATTTAACTCATTAAATGTGTTTATTTATATATTTAATTCATAATATAAATGTTTTAAGGATATTTTTTGACCAAGATGGGTGAGACCAAGATTTGGGTATAAAGGCAAGGCTTAATTATCTTATTTGAGCAGGTTAGACAAGAGAGGATACAAGCGATGGAGAGAACCTTTGAAAATAATGAGAATGAAATTTAATACCATAATATGTATCATAATATTAAGAATAAATATATAATCAAGCTAATTTAGGTGGATGACAAGGTCAATGGACCTAATGATCCTAGAAGAGGCATATTGAGCGAGAAGGCCTAAAAGGTTGTTTAAGTGAGCTTAAAGGGTGAAAAGTGAAAAAAAAGGATGTCATAATCAATTGAATATTAAAAATATGTGTTACAATATTATCATATTTCAAGGTAATTAATTTGGTGCTTCATTTCCTAGGGGGTTGGAGCCTCCTTGCAAGATAGAGCTTGCATAAGAGTAGTTGGGTGGGTGCTCAACTAGGTAGGGGTTGGATCTCCTTGTGAAGTTTGTGATTAAATAAAATATAGATAATAAAATTATAGGATAGTATTCCATATGCATGGTTCATTGGGTTTTATTCCCCAAGAGGTTTTCCCACATATCTCTTGTTTTATCTTGTGATATGCTTGTGTAGTTATTTTCTTATACATTGATCTCTTATGTGAATATATGATTCATAAAATGGTAAATGTAATTAAATATAATTTTTTATGAAATAATTAACCCCCAATATTATTATTTACTTCCAATAATTTTTATCAAATCATGTCCTTTGGAGGAAGCTTGATAGTTTGAAGGTGATCCTAAAAGAACAAAATGACCAAGTAGCTAAGAAAGAGAATCAAGAATTGAGATTGATGGTCAAAAGTCTTAAAGAGTAGATTAGTATTTTGACAAGTATGATTATCTCTAACTCTAAGGGAGATTAATATGAGAAGATCATTAAGAACCTTAGATAATATTCCAAGTCTTTTATGGAACAAAAATTAAAGATGAGTCATCTTCAAACCAAGCTTGAGGAAATGGTTGAAATAGTTAAAGAGGATAAGAAGATCATAAAGAATATCAGGAGTCAACTAAAGGATACAAATACAAATCTAAGTTCAAAATAGGAAGAATGAAATTAGCTCAAGATAAAGCTAGATTCTATGAAGATTGATCATGATAAACTCATAGTTAAGATGAACAAGATTGAGAAGGAAAATTTGAAAATAGATCAAGTCAAGTGCTATAGAATGAATGCCAACACAAATAAATCTATCAATAAACCCATTTGTATAATTTTTGTAAATTAAATTCATGGTCATTGCTTTGTGTTTCATAGGTTTGGTCATAGAGAAAAGGATTGCAGAATGGCCTCAACAAATAAGTTATC
Source organism: Torreya grandis (assembly GCA_037957365.1). NCBI lineage: Eukaryota > Viridiplantae > Streptophyta > Pinopsida > Cupressales > Taxaceae > Torreya > Torreya grandis. Next base: position 58,614 of record JARHVA010001588.1, read on the forward strand.
CTCCAAACATGGAACAAGGAACACTATTAGCTAAAGTTTTCATAAAAATGGTCACATAACTATATTTTATCCTAGAATTCATGAGAAATCCCCAAATTAGACATGGAGACCAAAGATGATCAATTTTAATTACACTAGTCAAGAGGATGTGGAAATCAAAAGAAAGGATGATGAGAAAGATGCTAAAGAGGGTTGTGTTTTAGATTAGACAAAGGAGAAGAATAATGAATATATTAAAGACATTGAGTAAAAAGAGAATGGTAAGTCAAATAGGATCCTTAAGAAGAATACTTACTCCTATGATAATAACTATGGTGACCCATTTTTCTAGATCTTTGTGAGAAGGGGTGTCTTTTCTAGGCTTTATAAAGACATTCTTCAGCCTATAAAAGCATGGAAGGTTTCAGTTGAGGTTTCTATCTTAGAATTTTTGTTGAGAGAAAGGTATGTTTCCTTATGTCTTACTTTATTATAGTAGTTTATGTGGTCAATAAGTGCAACATTTGGTATGGATGAGTTGGTGTTAAGAGATAGACGTCGAAAAAGCTATTGAAATTTGAAGATTGATCTACAAGACCAAAGCTATTAAATGTTACCTCATAAGGTCATAAAGGGATAGGATGACATGATAACATGTTATAGATGCCATGAGAAGATGACTAGTATTCTAATTTTTGTAAATGAGGTCCCTATTTGGATATAAGTAATGATCATATGATCCATGATCTGGATTTGATTCTATGATTAAGATTTCAATATTGGTTGAGCTCTAAAAGAGAGAAACAAACTTATAAATATGGTCATCTTTGTAGCATGAAATGAAGATGTTCTAGGCCTAAAAGAGAAAGTGGGTGACCATGCCATGATTTTGAAAATTCATGTCTATATAATGCATGTGAATTATTATTTACAAAGATCTATAATAGAGAATGAGGTCTCATAGACCTATCTGATAGTTTGATAAAAAAAATTGAGCTAATCTAAGCTATGATGGATTTTTATGTAAGAAGGAATGTTTTTTGATGCCTTAAGGTGTTTATAAGAGTTGTTTGCAAATATAATTGGTTGAGATGACCTATTGAAGGTGTCATGATCTAATTTAAGTTATAATGACTTGAGGAGTCTACTTGATATCTATGGATTTTTCATAAGGTAAGTAAATATGTTATGTTTCTATTATAATCAAATGGTGTGTAGTTTTAGGTGACATGAAATAGATGGAGCATGGAGTTAGGGGGAGCTAACTCAAAATTATTGAAAATTTTGAAGAAAGGTATGCATGGATAAAGGGGGATACTTATTTTTTATTTTATAATCAGGTCTTATTATTAGAGGACTATGTGTGGATGACCCTTTTTCATTAATGTAAAAGGAGGAGAAAGATTTGATGGGGAGATCTAGATTGAGGAGAAGTTGTCTGTTAAAAGGATCAGTTCATTTGTGGTTTGCCATCAATGAAAAAGGAGGAGATTATTTCAAGTTAACATTTATTTCATATGGTTTAGCCTGAGGTCATTAATTTCAAAGTGAGTGTGAGGTCCTTGATAAAGGATGTTTTCATGAAGTGGTCATGAAGTGATAAGAAGGCTAGAGCATGGGTTATCTAGTTTGGTATAAGAAGGAACATGATGGATCTAGGAGATGAATATATAGAGGCATAAGAGGATGTATGAGGACATGTTAACATATATTTGAGTCATTTAACTACATAGGTATATTTCATAGTATGACTCTAAGAGGTATAGTATCTAATAGGTCTATGTGATTGGACTAGAGGCATAGTAATGATGATATAGATATGTATGAGCTTTGCATTGAGAAAATAAATGGTAAAAGAATGAATATATGATGTTGGAAATATTTTAAACATGTTAATAAAGTTAAAATAAAATCTAAAATGGTAGGAAGATCAAGCTTGAGGTCTAATCCTTGTATGAGAGACCTAGTTTGAAGAAATAAGCTTGGTAGCTTGTTGAGATGCAAAGTGTATGACTTATATGAACAAGGTTAAAAAAATATGATCATGGTATGTAGGTGTATGAAATATGGGTGAGTTTTTTAACTCAATACAAGAGATTTATAAGATCATTCATTATCCAAGTGAGACTAGTAGTCCTAGGCATAATGTACATAGTGGATTAGTGTAGTCCTAATGAGAAGTCAAGTTGAGTTTTCAAGATGTTTAAGCACATGTGAGCATGGATCAATATCTAATATGTTTATTCAATCATGATGACTAAGTATGAGGTCTTGGATTAAATTTGAAGGCAATAAATCACATTGGAAGATCTCATGTGCAAGTAAATTGAAGGTTTCCAAGCTCAAGAAGGAAGGTTAGGTACTCACTAGCATGTGTGATCATTGCATGGTAATATCAACTCTTTGGGAGAGATGGAGAAGGGTTATAATAAGGATTTAAAATAATTTATTTATAATTTAAGGGAAATCTTGTATTAATAAATGTTAAGAGTGTAAATTGGTTCAAAGCCCTCTTTAAACCCTCATATTGACTGGATGGTGAAGATATTGCTAGAAAGTGGAGTAAGTGCATGGAGTTGGGGAACAATTCCATGAAAATTTTAGGTAACACAATCACATTAATAAATAACTCTATCAAATTATTTAATTAACATGATCACATCATTTAAGTTATGGATCAGTAATTACTAAGCCATAACATGATCGCATTAATGTATAACATGATCATCTTAATAGATAATGTGATCGCATTAATGTATAATGTGATCATGTTAATAGATAATATGATAAAATTAATATATAATGTGATTGAGTTATTGTAAAAATAAAAATGTGATCATGTTACTCTTATTTTGCACATTTAAACAAATAGAGTGAGTGTTGGTTAATGGGTAATGTGATCATGTTATTTATAATGCGATCACATTATTTTTATTTTGCATATAAAAGCATGTGGTAGTTGCACATGAAGGAAAATTTGGTCAGAAGCATATATTTACTACTCTAAATGTTAATTATAAGTTTATTAAACTTATACTTTAAATTTATTTTAGTAAATATAAGAAATTAGGATCACTCAGCATCTGATAGAGTTGGTCTCATAGTTGCATGCCTTATGATATGTAAAATAGTTTTTCAAAATCCAATCAAGTCAATGCTTAGGCATTTTCAAGGTCTAACTATTAAACCTAGGGATTTCAAGACATAATTTTTGTAATTGATGTCCATTTTTGGTAAATATATAGTCAATTTTTAGGTTTTTGTGCCTTCTAGATTGATTATTATCATTTTTAAGAGTTTTCAATTTTTCAAAATTGAAGTTTGAAAACCACTAACTTTTAAATTGATGTAAATTGGTGTGATTGAGGAATCATGCATCACATTGATGACCTACACACATGAAATGACCACTTTGTGTTAATTTTACTTGTTCATCATCCCTACCTCATCCCTTGTCACTTCTTACTCATACCTCATCACCCCTAATCACTCTCTCATTATTATTCATTATCTCTAATCACTCCCTCATTAAACCTCACTATCTCTAATCATCTATAATCACTCCCTCATCATCCCTTATTACTCCCTCATTAACCCTCACTATCCCTCATCATCCCTAATCACTCATTCCTCATCCCTCATCATCCCTCATCACTCCCTCATTGACCCTCACCATCCCTCATCATATTTAATCACTCCATTATCATCCATAATCACTCTCTCATTGGCTCTCACTATCCCTCACCATCCATAATCAATCCTTCATTGGCTCTCATAATCCTTAATCATTACTTCATCATCCCTAATCACTCCCTTCTCATCCCTAATCACTCCTTCCTCATCCCTAATCGCTCACTTATTGACCTTCACCATTCCTCATCATTTATAATCACTCCCTCATCATCCCTAATCACTCCCTAATTGAACCTCACCATCTCTCATCATTCCTAATCATTTCTTCATCATAATTCCTCATTTCTAATCATTCATTCCTCATCCCTCATCACCTCTAATCACTCCCTCATTAATCCTCACCATCCCTCACCATCCCTCATCCTCCCTAATCACTCCCTCATTGACCCTCACCATCCCTCATCATCCCTATTGACTCCATGATCATCTCTACTAAATTCCCCCTCATCCCTCCTCATCCTTAATCACTCCATCCAATACCTTGATGGTGTTATTTTTTTAGGGTTCAAAAATGTTAGGAGTTAAAAGTGGATATTTGATTGCTATCATAAAATATAAGACATAATGATCAAAATGATGTGGAGGAAAATTTGAAACATAAATATTTAAAACCTATGATAAAATATGGGCCTATTATAAATGATGTAATTCATAATTTGAAATCTACCAGAAAAAGAGAATTAAGTAAAACCACCATGGCACCAAAAATGGGTAGTAAATACATGAGGATTACCAAGATATGTGATTTCCTAAAACCAATCAATTTCATTCCATATGAGGACATTTTATATTCTAAATAATTACATTGAAGTCCTTATATTTATATGTCTATTGATTGAGTCAACATACATGAGAGTGGAAAATAATTTTAAAATGTTTAGAATAAGTATTCCAAGATTGGAAAGTGGTGCTTAACTCATAAATTCAATATTCAATCCAATGAAGAGTGTGGCATTATGAACTCTCTACTTTAGAATCTCAAGAAGTGGGTACAAGTTATCTAGCACTATAAAAAGTTAATTAGATAATAGATTATGAAATAAATGATATGGTCAGTACTAAAAATATATCTACTTCTCTCAACAAGAAATTATATGAATTAAAAATATTGTTTCATTTTAAAAATGTAGATCAATGGTGAGCCAATACACTTCATCATTTCCAATGGAAGTTATAATAATTTAATTTCAAGCCTAAATAATATTTTAAAAAATTTAACTTGAAATTTATACATCATCCATAACCATATGCTAGTGTATGGTCTAGTGTAGGCCTTGAGAAATGGATCACCTAGTAGTGTCACTTGGTGTACAAAATCAAAAAATTTAAAGATGTAATGCTTTGTGACATCTCACCATTAGAGGTGTGTGATGTTTTACATGTGTTCAACCATATATTTACCATTGACATGTATTATATTAATTAAATCCTTTAAATGTTGTGATAAATTTACATGATATGTAATATCATATATCATAGTTAGTTCATAAGCTTTCAATCATTAGTGTTAGGAAGTGAAAGAATCTTGTCAATTCTAGTAATAAGTATACTCTTGATGGTAAGAAGTAAATTTAATAACATCCTTATGTCACCATATCATATTGTGGTTTATCCAACAATAACAAAGAAAAAATAATTGAACCATAAACTAGATGAATACAAGGACATCTTTCAGGCACCTAAATAAGTTCCTACATGTTGTACACTAAACAATATTGTTTATTTGATCCCTTAACTACTTCTACCTCAAAACCATTTATACAACATATCATTTATATATATATATATATATATAATATCAAGTGGTAGATCCATGAAATCATGGATAATGTACACATCATGCCCAAACCCTTGCCTTGAAAAAGCCCAATTATGTTTATGCCAAAGTTGTGAATAAACTATAAAAATATTAACAAGACTAAAGTGAAAAAAACTTATCCTAATTTAAATATTAAGGCATTTTTATACCATATCCATGGTGTAAAATTATTTTCCAAAATTTATCTTTAGTTTGGGTATCATCATATTCATGTTAAACCTCTAGACATTTGGAATATAGTCTTAAAAATAAAGGAAGGATTTATTGACTAGTTGGTTGTGCCTTTTATGTTAACTCATGTAACAAATTCATTTATTTTAATATGTTAAACAAAATCTTCAGGCCCTTTACCTATGTTATTTTTTTAATCTACCTTGATGACATATTAATCTTTAGAAAACATGGGATGAACATCTACACCATGCTAAAATAGAGTTTTATAGTTTGCAGAAACATATTTTTATCATAACATGAATAAATGTTCATTTTTCATGCAAGAGATAAAATATTTAGGACACTATACACACATAAGGATTTCATACATGTGAACTTGACCAAGATTCAAGTCATACAAGAATGGGAAACACTAAATAACTTTGCATCTGATTCAAATCTTCTCAAAATTAGAAAATTATACAACAGATTTGTGTTTAATTTTTATCTTTTGAACCAAACTACCAAAGGTAGAACCAAATAAAATTTTCATCTAGTTAGTTTCACAACAAAAAATTTGATGAACTAAAATTTAGACTCTATTTTATGTTATTACTTATGTTACTTGACTATATATTTGGAAAATCATCTAATTTATTTAGTAATAAAATTGACTATCACAAATGGGTATTGATAACATAAGACCTATAAAAGAGTTAATTTATATTATAATGGATTAACAATATATTATTTTAATTTAATATATATTTAGAGTATATAATTGCATCAAATGATGAGGGAGAGATTAGGGATGGTGAGGATCAATGATGGATTGATGAGGGATGGTAAAGGATGGTGATGGCCAATGAAGGAGTGATTAGTGATGATGATGGATGAATAAATATTGATTAGGTATTATGATGGATGAGGAGGGAGTGATTAAGTATGATGAGGGATGGTGATAATAAATGAAGGAGTGATTATATATGATAACCTCGAGTGATTAAATATGATAATGAAGGTCAATAAGAGAGTGATTATGGATGAAGAGGGATGAGGAGTGAGTGAATAGGGATGAAGAAGAGATTAGGGATGATGAATGATGAGGAAAGAATGATTATGGATGATGAAGGATAGGGAGGGAGTGATTAAGGATGATGAGGGATAGTGAGGGTTAATTAAAGAGTGATTATGGATGATAAGGGAGTAATTAGAGATGACTAGGGATAGTGAGGGTCAATGATGGAGTGATTAGGGACAATGAGGAATGATGAGAGAGTGATTAGGCATAATAAGGGATGAGTATAAATTCATCAAGGAAGGAGGGATAATGAATGAGTGAAATTAACATAAAGTGGTCATTTGTTATGTGCATGTCATCAATGACCTACACTACCTCAATCACACCACTTTGGATCAAACTCAAAGTGAGTAGTTTTCAAACTTCAATTTTGATAAACATAAGACTGCTATAAAAGCCAAGAATTAATCCAAAAGGTAAAAAAAACCTAAAAATGACTATATATTTACCAAAAATATACATCAATTTCAAAATTAATATATTGAAATCCCTAGGTTTAATACCTAGACCCTGAAAATGCCTAAGTACTAACCATATTGGATTTTGAAAAACTATTTTCTATGTTATAAGTCATGTAGCTGTGAGACCAACTCTATCATATGTTGAGTGGCCCTAATTTATTATGGATTATGATGGATGATGAAGGATGAGGAGGGAGTTATTATATATGATGAGGGATAGTGAGGGTCAATGAGGGAGCAATCAGGGATGATGGAGTGATTAGAGATGACTAGGGATAGTGAGGTTTAATGAGGGAGTGATTAGGGATAATGAAGAATGATGAGAGAGTGATTATGGGTGATGAGTCATGATTATGAAGTGATTATGTATGAGGGAGGGATGATAAACAAGTGAAATTAAAACAAAGTGGTTGTTTGATATATGCAGGTCATCAATATGACCTATGCTACCCCAATCACATTATTTTGCATCAATTTCAAAGTGAGTAGTTTGTAAACTTTAATTTTTACAAAAATAAGACTCCTATAAATGCTATAAATCAATATATAAGGCACAAAAAACTCAAAAATGACTATATATTTACCAAAAATGGACATCAATTGCAAAAAATTGTCCTAAAATCCCTAGGTTTAATACTTAGACCTTGAAAATTCCTAAGTGCTAACCTGACTAGATTTTGAAAAAATGTTTTTTACATCATAAGGAATGCAAATATGAGATCAACTCTATCATATGTTGAGTGATCCTAATTTATTATATGTACTAAAATAAAGTATACACTTATTTCTTATACTTGACATTTAGAGTAGTAAATATAAGCTTCTAGCCAAAGTTGTCTTCCTATGCAACTTCCACATGATTTTATATTAAAAATAATAGGAATATAATCACATTATTAATGAAATCAAGTTATTAACTAATTTGATCATGTTTTTGAGTAACGTGATCACATTACTAGCATTAATAACTTGATCACGTTATTAATATGATTGTGGTATTTGAATTTGAATTCAATTTTCATGCCTTTTGACTTAGGAATGGATTTTATATTTGAGCCAAAGGCTTGGATTGTCAATATAAAGCTAAGTTTTAGAAGGTATGAAAATAAACAATAAATTTCAATTTTGATTGCTAAATCCATTAAGAATTTCAATGTGAAAATTCAAAAACTTGATACCATCACTATGAGCATGTCATCATCTTTCCAAAAATATTATTTTTATAATTTTTGGACTAATTTAAAGTTTAAAACTATATTTATTTTTAACTATGCCTTTTTAGGTCACTACATACTATAAATATACATGCCTATACATGTTATGTTCCTAGGGATATGATACATTAATGTATATGGGTTGATTGAGATTCCAACATGTGGCACACATCCCCTTAGTTAGGTATATGGGTTTAATATATTAGGATAATGGAGTAATGTGTGGAATTAGTGCATTGAGTAATGGTCAACCTACATTGGGATTAGATGGTTATCATCCATTGTTAGTTAGATAGAGGTATGTATAAAGGAGATTATTATCATTTTAAAGGTACCAAGTGAGCATTGAGTCTTCTATTGTAAGAGGATATTGGAGGTTGTCCCCTCAAAGAGACATTGTGGAGTTATTCCTTCCTAAATGATTATTGTATGGTATTTCCCTACCTTAAGGATATTCTATTTCTACATATATTAAATATTTGGACATCTTGGTCCACCTATATCTTTTGTGATGTGTTGATATACATTATATTCTATATTATTTTCTAATATTATAAGTGTGGTTCATAACAAGTGGTATCAGAGCTTTGATTTGGGTAATTTATGTGGAATGAAACCCTAGTTTTTTGGAATAGAAAATATCTTTTAATTTTTTATGAATTTTTACATAATTTTTTCACTAGATATTAATAATATTACAAGGAAGTTTCAATTAAAAAATAGAGATTTTATGATCAATTTTGAGGTAGTTATTCATATTTTAGGGTTTGTATTCATTTCATCGTATCTCTAGAAATATAGATATTTTTTTGATAAAATTTATATTAATTATGTATCATAACACATGAACACTAAGAAGAAAATTTCTATAAAAAAATTGATCTGTTTGGAGTGATTTATTGTGATTTTTTTGTTTTTCATATATTTGTTCTATAAGCCAAAATTTGTGGAAATTTTTTACCAAATTTTTAATAAAGTTTCACTATAATAAGGATAAGATAAAATAATAATTGTGGACTATTTTGATCAATTTTGAATGAGTTATTGATATTTTAGGGTATTTCATTAACCCTAGTTTTTTTATGGACCATGAAATTGCAAGTATTTTCAAAGGAGGATTATATTGATGCTAGAGAATGGTGGATACCTTTTAAGGATAATAATACTCAAACAATTTTGTGGAAAACATGTTTTTATCTTTATTTTTTTGGGCCTACATAACATTGGTTTAATTAGCTGAGCTTTGTATAAAATTAATATTCATGGGAAGAAATGGAACAATTCTTCCTAGATCGATGGGATATAAAAGAAAAAGAGGATGAAGAAGAGGAAGAAAATAATGTTGGTAATGAAGGAAAGAATTAATATGTTGAAAAAGAAAAATTAGTGGAAGAAAATAATGATAATAAAGAAGAAAATGCAAGTGAAGAAGAAGAAGAAGAAGAAGAAGAAGAAGAAGAAGAATTGTATGATAAGGGTTCAAATAATTTGACTCCAAATAAATTTGAGTCAATTTTTCAATTTCATGGATGAATTCAAAATAAGATGGTTGTTATTTCCATAAACCCTACCAGAAAGTATAATTTCATCAACATGAATGTGGTCAAGCATTTACATGTTTAAGCAAAAAATATCAAGGAGTTTCAAGTAGATGGTAAGAATATTCCAATGTTTGAATATTTGAAGCTCATATATTTTTATGCTTTGGATATGGATGTTGTGTATATAGTTCTTGGATATATATGGTTAGAGACTTTGGAAACAATCAATATCAATGTTCAGAAAAAGTTCATGAAGTTTTGGTATAGGAAAAATAAGGTCACTTTACAAGATATCATTGTGGGAAAGGAACCAATAAAAGTCTAGGTAGATCATGAAGATGACATTTAAATAGGTCATGAAGAGCATGAGGAAGATTTAGATGCCATAGATAAAGACACTACAATCAAAAATGAACACTTCATCTACTCAAGAGAAAAAGAAGGAAAAGGTGGATAATGTCAAATTATTAGAAAAAGTTGAGGTATATATACACCCACATCATTAGGAGAGGAAAAAATCATGGAAATAGGTGAGGGAGTATCATAACAACAATCATTTTAACTATAAAAAAATCAGATTTTTAATCACTATGGTTATGCATAGAATCCAAAGAATAAATACTATGGTCAGGTATAGAATCAAAGAAATGCAATGGCATATAGAACATGGAATGAATGAGGAAATAATATGATTATGCATGGAAGAATACCTACTATGATCATGGTTAAATTAGACTAGCGTAGTGAAATATGGTACATGGAATCAAAAGAGGAATAATTATACATGGACACCAAAGCAATACAGTTATGATCATGAATGGAATCAAGGAACATAATGGAATTTGGAAATAATCTTGGAGAGTTATCACTTGCCAATATCACATATGGATGGCTAGATGATCAAGATTGAAGAAAAGTGTGTAATGATTTGAAGCACACTCATTATTTGGTTTCTTCTTTATTTTGGGGATGAAACATGTCAGTGAGGGAAGTAATGCTATGTACCTAGGGACATGATATATTAATTTATATGAGTTGATGGAGATGATAAAATGTGACACACATCCCCTTAGTTAGTTATAGTGGTTCAATATATTAGGATAATGGATTAACTTATAGAATTAGTGCATTGGGTAATGGTTAGCTTACAATGGAATTAGAGGTTACCCATCCATTTTTAGTTAGATATAGGTCTATATAAAGGATATGATTATCATTCTAAAGGTATAAATTAATCATTGAGTCTCCTATTGTAAGAGGATATTAGAGTTTGTCCCCTCAAAGAGACATTGTTGAGTTATTACTTCTTAAAGGAGTATTGTATGGTGTTGCCCTACCTTAAAGGTATTCTATATATATATATATATATATATATATATATATATATAATATTTGGACATCTTTATCCACCTATATATTTTATGATGTGTTGATATACATATATTCTATACTATTTTCAAATATTATAAGTTTGGATCATAATAATACAAGTTCATGTAATCTATCTTTCATTGATCCAAGTGAAAAAAAATTATATGGTGATGTAGCAGGCCTAATTATACACACATTTTTAAAAAATTGATGTTAATTTTTTTTGAGGTAGTTAGGTATGAATCACAAATGGATATCCATTTCTATCTCAATTTTTAGGATCTATTTACTTTCAAAATTCATTAAAAAAAGTATTCATTGAAGAAATAGAAAAAAATATAGGTGATGTGCTAAAAGATTTTATCTAAATTTTTCCCAAAGGGTTTTAAATAATATTAAATGTTGATCAAAAAATGGTGCACATCACAGCCATTTATCTACTATGTTTTATAAAAAAAATAGGAGTTCCTTTTCAAATTTTAGATGTTTGACTTAGTTATACTTAATTTTTTTTTTAAAAATAGTGTTTTGGAAACTAGACTCAAAAACTACATTTCATGTTTTTACACCATCTTCAAATTTGGAGTGTAGATATCTCAAATTATCTAAATAAGTTAAAATTTATAAATTTTAATAAAACTAATGTCCATTTTTAGGCCACTTTTTGTCCCTAGAATTCGTGAACTTACCCAGTGCCCAAAATGGATTGGTAAAGTTTTTTAGATGTTTAGATCATATAGAGGACTCCTCTAGGCATCTCCAAGTGGTAGTGGTGTGTTAGGGTAGTGAGAAAAAGGTAATAAAATTACTTATTTTTGAATAATTTGATGCTAAAAGTAGTTTTTACCAGGTCAAATAATGAAATTTTTTGGAGGTTGAAGACCAAGACTCATTCTTTATGTCCATGGTGTTAGTTTGGTGAATTACAACCTCTATGTCAATCAATTTGGTCAATAAATATGTTCTACATTTACTATTATAAATCTATGTTTTAGTGTTTAAATATGTGATAATTATGTTAAAATACATTATTAGTTAATTTTATATTCAAGGAAGTGATTCTATAGGTGTGAGAAGTCATGTTCACCATGACTGTGTTTTGAGCCAAGATGACTGCTCCAGGGTATTCTAGGTGAGATGAAGAGTTTGAGACTCTATGACAAGATTTAGTTAATATAATGAAATTTTATATTGTATTTTACATGTAATTTTCCTATTTATTCTCTATTTAATGTGGAGAGATAGGATAAGGTATTGAGATGAGGAAGCCAAAATGACTTAGCAGACTGTGCATGAATAGTGATATAGCAGCTTGAGAGATTGGTCTGTAAGACCAATGATTGATGCTAGAATAAGAGACTTATATATTTTAGGTTTATAAATATGAATTATAAAAACTATTAATGTGTATTATAGTTTTTTAAAGTGTCCTTTAAAGTATAAAATATGGACTTCTATATGACTATGGTTTTGTGTTATAGGCAGTTTATGAGTAGTCATCTAGGAGAGGTGAGTTGGAGGTCCTATGACATGATTTTAAGAATAAAAATAATTTTTATATGTTTATAAGGTCCATAAGGCTCAATTTAATTAAATAATATTCATTTAAATTTCTCAATATGGTGTGGAGAGTCAAAAGTTCTTGACTATACTTTAACTGCATTTGACCAGACTAAGTGGTCATTTTATAAGAGTTGGTTTGAGGCCTTTTTGCCTATGTGAATATGTATAATGGAAATGGAGAGGTTTTTTAAGTCATTAATATTATATTAATTTTATTTTATGACATTTTTTATAAATTTTACTGAATACTCCAAATATGGTTGACAGACTTTTGGCAGTGAGAAGGCCTCAAAGGTGAGTAGACCTAATTGATAGGTTCAAGGTTTGAAATGAATAAAATGGTGTTGGAAACCAAAGGAAAGATAATAATATGTATATTTAAGTTATATTTTAATTTTTAAAATCATCTTTAGCGGTTAAAGGTGGACCAAGTGGTCACAAGTGTAACATGTGGGTGTGAAGGCCTAATTGCTTTAAGTCTCCATCAGGCCTAATGGTGAAATTGGTTCATATGGACTATGACTAACGAATGTATTATTTTTTTAAATAATTAAATATGTGTATTTATATATTTAAATTATAATACAATTTTTTTAAGGATATTGGCTGACCAAGATGGGTGAACCCAAGAGTTGGGTATAAAGGCAAGGCCTAATTGGTCTATTTGAGCAAGTTAGACAAGAGAAGATAGAAGTAAATGAGAGATCCTTTGAAAAATAAGGAGAAAGTAATTTATAATATCATATGGAGCATAATATTATGAATTAATATATAACCAATTTGATCTAGGTGGATGACAGGGTCGATGGACCTAATGAGCCTAGAAGATTCATATTGAGTGAGAAGGACTAAGAGAATATTTGAGTGAGATTAAAGGGTGAAGAGTGAAAAAAAATGAGGTAATAATAAATTGAATATTATCAAAAATCATTACAATATGATCATATTTTAAGTTAGTTGAGTTGGTTCTTGGTTTCCTAGGGGATTAGAGCCTTCTTGTAAGATAGAGCTTACAAAAGACTAGTTAGGTGGGTGCTTAACTAGGTAGGGGTTAGATCTCCTTGTGAAGTTGGTGATTCACTAAATTTTGGATCTTGATATTATAGGACAGTATTCCATATGCATATTTAGTTTTTTTTATCCCCTAAGAGGGTTTCCCACATATCTGTTGTGTTCTCTTATGATATTACTATGTAGTTGTTTGTTTATGCCTTGATCTCTTATGTGAATGTATGATTCATGGAATGATAAATGGAATTGAATATACATTGTTATATAATTGATTCACTCCCCATCAGTATCTAATTTTAACACCATCACCTTCATGTGAAGTACTAATGCATAGATGTCTTTGGAGGGAATTTTTAGTTCATGTATTATTCATTAGTGTTGTTAATAGGTCAAAGATAGTGGATAACTTATATTGGTGCATCACCATATTTAGATTAGGTTTCCTTTTATGCATTTATATATCCCTTTTCACTCTAAAAGGTCAATAGGTTTTAGTTATTTGGGCTTAATGAATGCATTAGGGGGGATATCTCCATAAACTAGAGGTTTATCCCATCCATAGGTTACCCACAAATTTGGGATAATCCCATGTTACCCAAAACTTGGAGGTAGGCCTTAACAAATTCCTCTTCGGGTGTAGTTTGGAGTGTTAATATTTTTGGCATGCTTAGTGGGATAAATATTCAAGCAATTATATAATATACTTATAGTACTTGGTCATCTTAGATAGCTTCAACCACTCTAGTTACAAATTTAGAGTAAAATTTCATGCTAGGAGGTGTCATAATGTCTTCACTCAGGGGTAAGAACAATTGTTGTTGATTGTTCACTTTGTTCTACATTTTTCCTTATAATGTCTAATGGATGGATATGGATATAGTTCTTTTATTAACTCCTATCATCCCTATAATGAGCCTCATCAATCATATAATAACCCATATCATCCTTATGTTGCTCACTATCATCAACATGAGGGTTTACATCAGTTCTATGAGCCTCTTTACTACCAAGAATATCACCCTTACTCTCCTTGTGAACCTTATTATCCCCATTTGTAGCTTATTTATCCTATTGATCAATCTTTCCAATATCATGATGCTCCTTGTATGTAATTAGAAATTTATCATGTTCATATATCAATCCTTTCTCAGAGAAGATAGAGCATACCTACACTTTTGATTGGGGATACATTTGTTAAGCAGGAGCATAACCAATATGGGGATACATTAGACCTGATTAGGGGATCACTTATCATAATACACCATGTGAGGTAGGGTTCTAAAGCATACATTGTAACACAATCATGAAATAACCCTAAAAGAGTCATAAGGTTTGATATTTGACTTAAATCCAATAAACAAGAAAGTAAATCTAATCTAGTGCACACTAAAGCTTATGGCATAATAAAGGGATTAGAATCAATCAAAACATGTATAAGATAATCTCAATTAAGCTAATTATGAGTAAGACCATAATACATGGAATATAAAGAGTAATATTATTTGATCCAACACTTATGCTACTTCTATCTACTAAAGAGAGGAGAACAAAGTTAGAATATACTGACCTGAATATGAATTTGTTGAGACTCAATCTCTCCCTTGACCAAAGGGGCTTCACAAGAGGTTATTATGATTTGTAAAGATAATGAATAAAGGCCAAAGCATCTAATAATTATTCACAAAACTAGATTCTCTAAGTAGAAACCCTAAGCTAAGGCTCCTCAGTAGAATGGTAGAAGCGCAGATTATGAATAAGTATGAGTGAATAATAAATCTTGGTTGCATATTCTAATAATGACCAAAATTATATTGTATATATAGGGATATCTCACCCCAAATCCTTCTATAAATGTTATCTTTATAAGATTAGGCATGGTTGACCTAGAGTGTTTTCAGGAATAATTCACTAGGTCTAAGCTAGGTGGCTATAAGGCTAACAAACCCAAAAAATAAAAAAATACCCTACACTATACAGGGTTGGCCATGGTCAACCCAATATAACTAATAGTTCAAAAGGGAATTAAGGCAAGAAAATTAGGATGGAAAGAGGAAACTACTGGAGGAGTGTGGAAGGGAGGATTAATAGCTTAGGGAATGGTTTTAAGAGTTGGTTGTTTAAGCACCAAAAGTTTTCCCACCCCTTTCTCGGTACACCCCTTAGGGCATGTACTCAGAGAGATTGAGTCTTGATAGGTTCTCACAAAATATAATACATTAGTATTTGATAAATTTTGAAAATATTATGTGTATGCATATGCCCTACTTGAAGCTCATCACGTGTCACTAAGGTGTAATAGGGGATGGTGATTCAAGAAAGAACATAGTAACATACAACATTGATGCTAAAAAAAATTGTAGTATTTTCAAGAATAAAATAACTAAAATTAAATGACTAAAAAGTAAATAACTAAAAATTAAATGCAATGCATACCTTGACATAACTTTATTATGGGATGGTTGTCTAATGTGTTGTTAGTTTTGATTGTGTAGGGTGTAGAGACTACTTTTGACAAACCCAAAAATACAAAACTAAAGAGCAAAAAAAAAAACACAAGAAAAGCTAATATAGTTGGTGATAGGAAGATATGACATGCTTGTGAAATTTGGAAAGCTGGGATGATAGGTGATATGTTAGACCAAATGACCAATTCAAAAAATAAGAGTAAATTGAGTAACTAAAAATTCAAGGCTACTAAAGACCGAAAAACTCAAACAACCTATCCTTAATTAAGAAAGGCAAACTCACCAAGTCAAACCAAGGATACATGTCAAACAAGATGGTAAAATTAAAAAAAACAATGGTAAAAGACTAAACAAAATGATAAAACAACATTTATGAGTGAGCAAGAACAATCCACATCTCTCTCAACAATGGAAAAAGGAAGCATAAAATGGAAAAAAACATTGATGAGTGAGAAGTAACAAGCCAAGCTCACTCAACAATGGAAAAAAAGGTATGAACTTAGGTGTTCATAATAGTAGGATAGTAAAATAATGATAAATGGTAAAATGAAATTAAATTAAGTGTATAAATGTAAGTCTATGTTGTAAATAAAAAAGAATCCATAGTTTCTCAAACATGTTTTGCTCTAAGGATAAATACAACTGAAATAAAGTAATGCTAGCATGTTTTTAAGAGGTGAAGAAGAAGGAATTAAAGAAGAGGGGAAAATAGATTTGGAATAAAAATTTGTCTATCAATGGTAGAAATGAAATGGGTGGAGGGGATAATGAATGAAAAACCAAGGTAGAGGAAATCTTTATCGAAGTCAAGACACTCAAATTAGGTTTATCAAAACAAGAGGACTTTTAACCTTAAGGACTCTAAAGAACTTATCTTAGTTACATAAGTCTCAGGTCAACAAATTTAGTATTTATATCATCCCAAGAAGTCTATTTGCATGAAAATTAAAATGGACCTACCTTCCCATGATGTGTTCCCCATTCTTCAGGACCCCTTACAGAGCCATCAATCTACTATGAAGATTAGGTACTTGCATGAGAAAGTAGGTATCACCATAGATTTTTTTAAATTCCCATATTCAAATATAATGGCCTACTAGACCCCAAAGGACCTTGGCTCTATGTGAGGCCAACTGTAGAGTTTGAGCTTTGATTAGAGATAGGAGGTGGGCTTGTAATCACATCTTTTGGTGTGAATTTTACTATTGAGATTTGTATGTTTCCTTTTAGATATCATTTCCTTTTGTTTCAAATGATTTAGATTTTAAATTTCTTGATGGATTTTTCTATTCCTCCTCCATACAAATTTGGAAAACCAAACATGGGTGCTAAATATGACTTTCATTTGAATACTTGGGACAAGGTTGCTAAGAAAGAGCACTTAAAAGAGCATGAGGTCTAAGAGTCTTGTAAATCTAGGTGAAATAAAATTGATATATTGACATCAACCTTTTTTTATCTAATAAGGAGTGAAAGAAAGGGGAAATCAAGAAAAATGACACATGGAATAATTTTAATTACTTCAAATTGCAAAAAAAAATGTGACAAAGGGAAAAGAGGGATACAATGATAGTAAAGTGTGATTCCTTATCATAATAAAGAGGGAAATGGAGGAAAACATGTTAACATAGATTGTTTGTGTAGATTTCATATAGAAAAAGAAGAAAAAATTAAAGTTGATAATAAAGATCAAGAACATGAAAATGTGGTAATTTTATGAGGAGGGATGGGTCCTATCCATGGTCTTACAAAGCAACTCACAAAAAAACAACCCAAGGGATGCCAAAACAACATTAGCAAGGAAAAAGTATATGAGAAAAATAAGTAAAAGATGGTGATTTTGTGAGGAATTCTAGGTCCTATCCACATTCTTAAAAATCAACTCACAAAATAAAAACCCAATGGGTACGAAAAATAAGAGAAAATTCAAGAAGATAAAGAAGACTATGGTACATCAAGAAACTAAAAGCCCAAAAAGGAGGACTAAAGGTTTGTGAAAGGAAGGAACTCAATGTAAAGGGAGAGACCCATGCTTAAGTAACCTAAAATAAGTGTTAGATATATGTAGATATAAATCATGACAAGAATTAAATATTTAGGCAAAGTACTTTTTAAGAAATTAAGCATTGGTGGGCTCTTTAAAAACATGGCCTTCATTGGTATGAAGATGGTAGATGATTGGACCAAGGATGTCTTTAACTAAATATGGGCCCCACCATTTTTGGACATATTTACCTTCTTTATCATGAGTATATTATAATTTAAGGACAATATCACCAACACTAAAAGTGAGGATTTTAACACATTTCTTATGTTGTCTAACAATGTGACCATTGTATTGGTGGTTATGTTGTAAAGAAAAAAGATGATGTTCATCAAGAAGATCAAGGGAATGAAGATGATATTCATGTAACTATTCATCATGAATAATACCATGAATATATATGCATAGAGATGGAAGCTCAACTTCTAAAGGAAGAGCTAACTCAAAACCATAAACTAGAGAAAATCGAGTTGCCCCAGTGATAGTGCGTATAATAGTTCAATAGGCCCAAAGTGTAGGGTAAATATGAAGATACCAATCCATATGGGTTTCACAAATTATATTTTGAATAATTTTGTTTAGAATTTTATTAGTGGTCTTAGCTTTACCATTACATTATAGATGATAAAGCATAGAAAATTTGTGATTGATATTGATTTTTTTGTAAATTTGTTTAACATATTTGTTTTTGAAGTTACCACCATTATCTAAAATGATGGTATGGGGAACACCAAAGTAGAAAATAATTTTATTAAGAATGAATTTGGAAATGGTAAAACTGATGATGTTAACAAATGTCATGGCTTTTACCCATTTGGTAAAGTACTTGGTAGCAATAATGATAAAAACATGTCCATCATGGGAGTGAAGAAGTTTACCAATGAGATCAAATCCCCAAGTGGAAAATGGCCAAGGAGATTCAATAGTTTGAAGATTGATTGGAGGTGAATGTATTATATCATCATGAAGCTAACAAGGATTACACTTTTTAGCATATTCAATTTTATATTTTTCAAGAGTAGGTCAAAAGTAACCCATACATAGGGATTTTTCATATTGTAGGATGTCCGCTATAGTGGCCATCGTAAATGCCTCCATGTGCTTGTTCAAGAAGAGGAGGGAACTCATCTTGCATAACACAATGGGGCATGGTACCTTTAGTGTTGTGATAGTAAAGGATATTATGTCAAAATACATATTTAAAATCTTGTTTATGAATGTGTGCCTTTTCATGAGAGTCTAAATTAGGAAGATAAGTTTGGTTTTCTAAAAATTGAATGATATATTGGTACCTTGGGATTTGTCAAATGGTAATAGCCTCAATGTGGAAGATAAGAGAATCTGGTGGTTGAGTAGAAGATAGGGATTTTCTTATTTATATAAGAAAATAAGGATCAAAAAGAACTTGATGTGGATGAAATATAGATGCTAAAGAGGTAAGAGAATCAGCAATGGAATTTTGATCTCTAGGAATAGGCGCAATAGTGAAAGAGATAAAATCCTTAGAAAGAGATTTTACAATTTGATGATAGGTAATAAGGTTTTCACTTTTACATTGATAATCACCACTAACTTGATGGAAAATAAGTCTGAAAATACCTAAAGCATGAAGGTATAAAATGTCTAAATCAAGAGCAGCTCTTATGCCTAAGATAAGAGCTTCATACTCATCCATATTATTGGTGACATCAAAAGTGAATCAAAAATCTAAAGGAATGATTTTTACAAGAAGACTCATGAGAATGAAACCTACCCTAGGTCCTTGAAGGAATTTATCACCATCAAAGTGAAGGGTCCAAGTATCCTCATACAAGTCTACATTAATTTCAAGGAGCTCCTTGATAACTACTTTTGGTTTAGTAGTACTAGAGGTAGTGGAAGAGTCATCAAGTTGATTGGCTTCAAGATCGATGGTAAATCAATGAAAGTAATCTTTGAGAGAGATATCTTGATTAATACCTTCAATGTAAAGGATATTGTCATCTATAATATCATCATTAAGGGAAAAAATGGCTGGTATAAGAGCTATGGTAAGTTTATTAGCTATGATTTTTTCTTTGATAACTTTTTGAGTGATGATGTAGAGGGTGAATTCCATAATCAAGACCATCTATTTTCCAATTATATCTCCAAGAAGAAAGGATTTGGAGAAGAAATGATGAAGGGGGTCATAATGAATGATGACATAAGTAGTTTGGTAAAGCATATAGTGATGAAGCTTTGTGACTACAAAATAGATGATGAGGTAATCACACTTAATTTTGGTATAATGTGTTTCATAATTGATGAGGACTTAGATAATTTAGTAGATAACATACTCTCTTCTTGTATCATCATGTTGAAAAATCATTGCCCCAATTGAAATAGGTGTGGAAGAAGTATATAGAATTAAAGGTTTATCATTGGAAGGAGGATGAAGTTTGGGTGGATGAATCAATTAATTTTTCATGTTATCAAAAGATTTTTGACATGGATCTATCCATTCTAAATCAGTACCTTTCTCGAGAAAATAATTTATGGAGTGAATTAGATATGCCATTTTAGGGATACATCATTTGATTGCCCCAAGTTTTCCTAAATAAGTATGAATGTTGGGAATAGAGTGAGGATTGGGCATGTTGATGATAGCACTAATTTTGGTAGGATCACCATTGACACCATGAAGAGAGACTAAGAATCCTAACAATTTTCTAGATGTGACTCCAAAAACACATTTATAAGGATTAAGTCTGACTTTATATTTAAGAATACAGTCAATGATGATAATGAGATTAAAAAGATGATTCTTATGTTGTTTAGATTTAGTAATAAGATCATCCACATAGGTTTCAACAATTTTATGAATGAGATCATGAAAGATGTGAGTCATTTATCATTGGTAAGTGGCTCTAGAATTTTAGAAGTTGAAGGTAATTTTGACATTGCAATAGTTACCCCATTCCATGGTGAAAGTAGTCTTATGTTGGTCCTTGAGGGAAACATGAATTTGATTGTATCCTGAGAAGCTATCCATAAGGGATAACATTTCATAACTAACCATGGAATCAATGATGGCATCTATTGAAGGTAAGGGGAAGTTATCCTTAGGAAAAGAAAGATTGAGATTGAAAAAATCAATGCAAAGGCAAATGACCATAGTGACTTTGTTTCAAATGGGAACAATGTTAGAAACCCATTTAGAATAATCTATTGGTTTAATAAATTTAGCATCGAGTAATTTGATGATTTCCTTATGACATAAATTTGAAACTTCAAGTGGAAATTTTCTTTATTTTTGATGCACAGGCTTGAAATTAGGATAAGTAATGATGTTATGTACCATAATGCTAGGGTCAATTCTAGGCATGTCCTTTTAGGACCAAGTGAAAGATTTGTAATATTTGTCAAAGAATAATCTGAAATTATCATGTTTAAAAGGTGAGAGATCTTGATAAATACTAATTAGTTGAGGACAAGATGGTGTACCATATTTAATGCAAGTGGTTTCTTTGATAAGCATGGTATTACCATCTTAAAAGTGGTATGGTGTGTTAGGTAAGGCAGAAACTGGATTTATTTTAGGATCAATGCTAGCAATGAAGTTGTTAAAGTAAGGAGTTTTAGTTTTGAAATTTCCAAGTTTATGATGTTGCCGAGGAAGTTGAGATTATCAAGCATAAAGTAACTCAAGGATAGATTCATCACTAGGCAAGGTAGGAAGAGGACCATAATACTCGACATCTACTTCAAGATCTAAAATTTGATTACCATGGTGATCATACTTAGAATGTATCTAATGAACATCAATTGCCTTGGCATCAAGAGTAATTTTAGGAGTAGAAGAAGTAAATGGAGTAGAAGGGATTAGTGTGTTGGTGGATTTAATGATAGGAGAAGGATCAGATGTAATGATTGGATTTAAAGGTGGTAAAGAAGGTGTAGAAACATTCAGAGATTTAGAAGGCATAATTTTCTCTACCACCCAAAGAGTATCAATACGAGGAGAATTGGTAGGAGGTACATGACCCTAAAGATTTAAGGTATGATCCATAGAAATGGTATGAACATTCTAATTAAAATCATGAATTTGGGCTAAGGTTTTTTTATAATGTTGGACATCCAAATCTCTAGATTGATATTGGGACATGATAGAGTTATCATCATATGTTAGAGAAATTATACATGATTGACAATCTGGGGGAGTTTCAGAGGATGAAATCCTAATGCTACTGAATGTATGAGGAGATATGATGAGAGGATCTTGAAATAATGTATCCACTCCAAAATCATTGCAAGTAAAGGCATCTTATGGTAAGAAGGCTCCTAAATATTAAATGGAGGGGAAAATTGGTAATCTCATAAATGAGAGGAATAGTACAGTCTCTTGGTCAGAGATAAGGAGGAAGTCATTGTGAAATGTATGGAGGTAACTTGGTGGTATCATAATTATGTTACAACTCATTGGGCTCATCATCATTGGAATCCACAAGAGTAACTTGTAAATTAGGATTCATGTTGATGAACTCAGGTAAAAGAACACTATTGATCTTAGGAATTATAGGAACATGATATTATGATTTAATATTAGGTAGTTGGATACTCCATGGGTTAGGATCAACATCATGCTTATACCATTATCCATTATGTAAGAATTTAATACATTAGATACCAGAAGAAGTGATATTCCTCATTCGATGAGTCCATGGATGAACAAGGAGTATGTTATAAGATAAAGGAAGATCAAACACCATAAGCTTGGTTTGAACTATTTTATGTCTAATGGTTAATTAAAGCCAAATATAACCAAGTGGTTTTTTATTAGTCTTCTCAAAACCATGATAAGTAAGATGGGTGTGTTTACGGTTGTCTTTGTTATAACCAAGTTATGTTATAATCCATAAATATGTGACATTAATACCAAAACTTCACCAACTAGAACTTTTTGAATAAGAGTGGTATTAATGTCTAATTTGATAAAAAGTGGTGGATTGTCGGTAAGAAAAATGATTTCATCATTGATCATATCCTCTTAAAGGAATTCAATAGAGGGCTTTGAAGAAGGACACATAGTTTCAATGGTATTGATGTTGGTAGGTTGAGAATAGATGGAAGGTGGTTCTTCATCTACATAATAAGGATCTTTAATTTCTTGAAGTTATTGCATAGGTAATTTATGATAATAGGGTAAAGTGTGAACCAACTCCATAAGTGGAATCTTACAAGGTATAGAGTTAAGTTCTTCAAGAAATTTCCAATGAGATTTAGAACAACCAGCATGAGATTTAGGAGGTAAATTAGATTTTGGAGGAATAGATGTGGTTGGAGGATCAGAAGGAGGAAGTTATTCCTTAGGGGCTTCTAAATTGGGATTGTAGTGGTAGTGTGTTTAATCAATTATTCCTCCAAAGATGGCTTTTTAGGCTTGGCAATGGTATCTTTGTGAGCCACTTTATGATGATAATTAACCTTAGCAGTGTTGACATATTAAGAATTATTAAAGTATTGGTCATAATCAACATCAATGGCACAAACATCCTTAGAATTTGATTGATTATTTGAAGATGAGTTTTGGTTATTTGAAGTAGAAGTTTTGAAAGTTTGTCATTTTTGAAAGGCAGTAGTGTGCTCTTGATGATGAAGATTGAGCATGGCTTCATGATTGAATGATTCACCAAGCACATAAGAGACAATAAAGTTAGTGAGCCCTCTACAAGATTCATGAGAATACCTAATGTTGGAATGGAACCAAAAAAATATATTGGGGTCATACCACTTAAGAGGATCATTGGGATAGATGAAAGGTTTTAAGGTTGATAAAAATTGTTTCATTTGCTAAATCATAAGAGGTGTATGAGAAGGTGAAGGAAGATCAATTTTGCCAACTCCTTGTTTGGTTTACAAAGAACTACTAGTAATAACATTAGATGTTTGGAAATATCCTTTAATAAGTTTAGGATTAGGTTTGAATTGATTCATAATAAAGTGTTGATGCTTAGCTTGATCAAGAGCTTTATTAAGTGTTTTGGGAGCAAAGGTTCAAACCTTATATTAGAGAGTGGGAGTCAGAGATATAATAAAGAGTTTGAATAAGTTATCATCAATCATGTTATGATTGGATTTATGGGCCAATGATTTTCATATTTTGATAAAATTATGATTTGATTCAGTGGGAGATTGCTTAGCATTGATGAAGTGGCTAAGACAATTTTTGGGAAGATCATTGTGTTGAAACTCTTTAACCAAAGGATTAACCAAATATTCGAGTTGACAAATAGAATGTTGGTGAATTTGATTATACCATTATAATACATCATCAGTAAAAAATTTTACTAAGAGTTTAGTTATAGTAAATTTATTAGTTTGGATACACTCTTTGTAAAGGTTGCTAAAGGCTTTGATAAATGAAGCAGGGTCTTTAGTCCCATCATATTTGATAGTCAAAGATATGTTACTAATATAAATGGATACAATAAAGGGGGATAAAGGCTCATTTTGAATAGTTTGAAGCATCTTATTATTCATTATGGTTTGAGGAATAACATTGCCTGAGGCATCCCAAAGAGGTGGAGGAATGAAATTGGGATTAGCTTGAGGATACATAGTTGGAGGTTGATTATCTATATTGATCAAATGTTGTTTAAGTTGAATCATTTTATGGGTGTTAGAATTTTTTATAATGTTCATTTATTGGATAACTTGGGTTAAAATTTGATTTTTATCAAGAGGTGAGTTAGTATTAGTAGGAACACTCCCCAAATTGGTGTTAGGAGGAGGATTTATAGAAGAAGGATTACTAGTGGGATTTTTAAGTAAATTTATGTCAATCACTCCCACATTAGTTTGAATATTTTGAAGATGAGAAGTTTATTGATAAGTAAGGAAGGGATAAAATCCATCAACTTCATCTTGAGGTGTTATTTGCACCATGTTACAAGTCATGGATGAAGGAGGATAAGAAGTGCACTAAGAGTGATGGTGCTCTTGGGAAGAAAAGAGAGGGAGAAATGAAAATCCCATATAGTATCTAAATAGATTCAATCTATCCAAAAATATTATGATAGGAAACTTCATTTTGACTAAAGAGAGATAAATAGAATGCAAAATTGGAGCAATAAGGAACTAGATTGATGAACAGGGAAAGCAAAAAATAGTACAAGGTCAAATAGGTTGACTAAGCATAAGAATTGGGCCTATAAACTGTATAAGGCTAACTAGGTCAATCATGCTCAATGTACAGAGGCTAAAAAAGGTACAAGGTTGACTGGATCAACTTAGTACATTAGATAGGGAAAAAGAGAAAGTTGATAACAAGTTATGAACTAAAACAAGATAATTTTTGTAGCTAATCTAGGAAAGCAAGAATTAAAGGGAAATAAATAGTCAATTGGATCAACACTAGTCAATTAATTGAAGCACACAATACAAAACATTGCACTAACATTGGCTAATGCAAGTTTTTACACACATAATTGAGCAAACAGAAAGCAATCAACTTAAAAATTAAAGAGTTAAATAATTGGTCAACCTAAGATATTTATTAGATTATTAAGAATATGCTTTTAAATGTGAGATGAAGTTGGCTATAAATCAAGGAACTAGATAACAATGTAAGGATGGTTTCAAGTAGTTTAGGATGAAAGGGATTGTAATGGCAATGATACAGGCTTGGTATTGGGGCTTAATACCTCACTTCACACACCACAGTGATAATGGTGTCAGGTTTTTAGCTATAATATACCATTAACCATGCTTTATACTCGACTAGAGTATCAAATCAGATTCCCCCTTGGTGATAAAATCCAATTAGATTGTCCTGGGGTAGATAAATATTAAAGTGCTTGTTTATATTATGTGATTTGGATGTGTGTGCATAAAATATAAATAGTGAAACTAAATGGTTAATTAAAACCTCCCTAATTAGACAATGTGAACTATTCTAAGCATGCAAGTAATAATAAAAGAAAGGTGAATTAATTGCTAGCATATAGAGATTAATTCCAACTTAAAACTAGGTATAATGTTGAAACTATATGCACAAAATATAGAATAAGTTTGATAGGGTTGAACCTGTACTATGGAAGTAACGTCTAAAAATGTATAGGGTTAGTTAGGGTTGACCTAGTTATTTTAGATAGTACATAGAACACAAAATTAGGTCAACAGGGTTGATCTAGTTGACTATGTAGGGGTAGTTTTGAAGACTAAAAATTGTGAAAGGAAAGATAGTAAAAGAAAGAGAGGTAAAAAGGGAACCTTGATGGATCATAGATGTAAAAGAGGAAAATTATTGATCAAAAACCTTGAATAATGCTGGAAAAACCTATTAATTGGGTCGATTGGTTTGATCAAGTTATACAGGGACCTATTGTAGAAGTCTAAAATGTACAAGGTTAATTAGGGTCAACCTAATATATTTTTCGGATGCTTGAAAGTGTACAAGGTTGCCTGGGTCGACCTAGTAACTTGAACTAGAAGTTTGGAAACTTGTATTAGGTCATCTAAGTGGATCTAGTTGCATGTTCCTGAAAACCTACGTATAGAGATTAGAACTAAGTTGAGAGAGTCTATTCAGTATGACAGATATATGATAAAAATAATGAAAGAAAGTGAAAAAAATAATTTAAGGATTAGTTTCACATAATTATAACTATATCATGTCCATAAATCAATCCTCGCTTGAAGAAGATAGAGCATACCTACACTTTCGATTGGGGATGCATTTGTTAAACAGGATCATGACCAATATGGGGATTTACTAGACCTGATTAAGATATCACTTATCAAAATACACAATGTGAGGTAGGGTTCCAAAGCCTATAGTGTAACACAGTCATGAAATAACCCTAAAAGAGTCCTAAGGTTTGATATTTCACTTAAATCTAATAAACAAGTAAATAAATCTAATCTAGTACACACCAAAGCTTGCTTTACAATAAAGGGGTTAAAAGCAATCAAAACATGTATAAGAAAATTTTAATTAATCTAATTATGAGTAATACCCTAATACATGGAATATGAAGAGTAATATTATTTGAGCCAACACGTGTGTTACTTTTATCTACTAAAGAGAGGAGAACAAAGTTAGAATTACTTGCCTAAATGTGAATCCATCGAGACTCAATCTCTCCCTTGGCCAAAAGAGATTTATAAGAGGTTGTTATGATTTTTAAGGATAACTAAGAAAGTCCAAAACATCCAATACTTATCCATAAGACTAAATTACCTATGTAGAAACCCTACGCTAAGACTCCTCAAGTAGAATGGTGGAAGAGCAAATTGTGAAGAATGACAAGTGAATAATAAATATTGATTACATATTATAATAATGACCAAAATGATCTTGTATATATAGGTGGCTATCACCCTAAATCCTTACCAAAATTTTGGCTCTATAAGGTCATCCATGGTCAACCCAGTGTGTTTTCAGGAATAATTCACTAGGTTTGAGTGAGGTTAGTTGTAAGGCTAACAAACCCAAAAAGTAAAAAAATACCCTAAACTGTATAGGGTCGACCATGGTCAATCTAGTACAACCAATAGTCCAAAAGGGAATTAAGGCAAGAAAAGGAAGATGAAAAGAGGAAAAGACTAGAGGAGTGTGCAAGGGAGGAGTAATATCTTAGGAAATGGTTTTAAGAGCTAATTAGATTGGTAATAATGTGGCAATAAGGGATAATAATATTGTGAAGCACCAAATGTCTACCCACCCCTTTCTTGATGCACCCCTTAGGGCATGCACTCAGAGAGATTGAGTCTTGATGGGTTCTTGCAAGATGTAAAGCATCAATATTTGATAAAAATTGAAAATATTATGTGTATACACTCCTAGTCATCTTGACCATGTTCCAAAATAATCCATTTAAATCCTTAAACAAACTCTCATGGGTTATGACAAATACATGGTTGGGATTTATACACAAAAAAATTATGGCAAAAATATCCCTATACACCTTATTAAGAATGTGAGAGCCTTATTGCAGTCAATCAAGAAAGAATGGGCATATGTTATGAGGGAGAATTAGTCAAGACCAACTAATGATATGTTAGATGTAGGTGGTCTAATTTCAACCATAGAAGAGAAGCTAGTGGTCTATGAAGGGTAGCAAGTCCAAATTCATCACTCTCATGTTTACTCCTCCATTCCATATCAACCCTATATTGAGCAACTCATCCTTCCTCAAAGGACCCAAACAAGTGGGTTTCAAAAATTCTCAAGTCCCTCACAAGTTCCTTAATATTTCCTACTTGGAAGTATGTTCAAGAGAGTGTGAAAAAAAGGGAAGAAGTGTGTGTTGAGAGGACTAGATTTCATGGTTTAGATCAGACTTTTTAGGGCCATTCCTTTTTCAATCAACCTGATGTAATTGGTGATTAAATCAGACTTGACTTTGAAGCCCACCTAGATAAATAAATCAAACTTTCAAATGAACACTTACCTAAATTAGTGCCTATAATTAGATCAGTGCCATTTCAAGAAAAGGTACCTTCATTCATTCCATAAGTTGTATCACATGCAATATAATAATCTCCTATATCTAAGGTTCTAACTTAGAAACAAGTAGTTGAGTCATGGGGAAAGGTAGATGAGTCAAGCCTGCACCAAGGTGTTGAAGCTAAAGGCAAGCCTGAAAACATTCAATCCCCATCCCCCCTCCTCAAAATCCCAAAGTATTCCCATCATGGAGGTCCATCTAAAAGAATATGCAGAAGGAGAATGAGGTGTTGGTTTTGAAAATTGAGTAGTTAAATGAGAAGAATAAAACATCCATAACACCACTAGATTTGACTTCTCTTCTTTAACTCTTTTAAGGATATTCCATTACACTCCTTGAGAATGAGCTTATCATTTTGGAAATAAGTGAAGAATACCCAACTATAGTGACAAATGATGAAGGTGATTCAAGTGATCTGGAATAAGAGATTGATATTGGAACACCTCTTAGTAAGGAAAAATATGAATTAGTCTTCCATAATGCAAGGGAAGGTGAACTTGAATTAGATGCTTGGATGCAAGATGAGTCACAAGAGGAAGACATTTCATTTGGCCAAGAAGAGGGTGATTTCTAATATCTCATTGATGACATGGTAGCAACTCTCTTCCAAGATAGTCTTGAATAGTGTGAGAGTGAAACATTTGTCCAACTTGTGGTAACTACAAGACAAGGAGATAGCCTTCAAGAATCTTCAAATATTCAAGAAAAGGTATGTGTTGATGTTGAATCTTCTATTTTCCTTGAATATGGAGGACCTATTCCTGGTTTCCAAGATGAGTTTGTTAATGAGCATGAGATCCCAATAGTTGATGATATATTAGAGGATGATCCTGAACACATGGAATGTTAACAGGATGATGAGTACCTATGGTATTAGTACCTCGATATTTGTAGTAAGCACGAGACTCTTCTAGGACTTACACCTCCTATTAGGGTAGATTGAGGATTCTTTAAATTTTGACCTTGTCAAGTGTCATCCACAAGAGGAATAATCTCAAGATGATGAAATGAAGATTGAAATGTTTGTTTTCTTAGTGCCTAAAGTTGATATAAGTTAAGACACATTGACCTTTAGTATGCCTCATGAGGCTCAAGATGTAAAACATGAAGGCTTTGATGATATGTAGTAGCCATGCTTAGAGACTTGAAAAGAGGTTAAAGGCCTTGAAAAGTCACAAACTCAAATAGATAATACTGAAGACATTAACCAATGTATACCATTTGGGTTGTCAAGAGAATCACTACATGTAAACATGGAAAATTAGGAGAAGCCTATGGTTGAGGTAGAAATCAAAATGTTCATGAAAAATACTCAAGTTTAGAATGGCTATTATTGGGTGTTGGATTCACATATCCAACCCATTCACCTGAGAATGGTTCAAGAAGGTCCATTTACTCTTCTAGAAGGCTATGAATATGCCAACATATCTTGATGCAATTGGAATTCCTCATTCAATGATCAATACCTAATTGGACTCCATTCATCATATGGTAATCTAAGCTCATGGTGCCATAGTTATCAAAGGAGCTTCCCATTTGACCCTAGAAGACAAAAAAGTTGTGATCAAGTTAGTTTTTTTAGTATGTTTTTGTATTTCTTATCATAAGTGTGACAACACAAGTGTAGTTAGTTGTCTTAGTTACTTTGTTTTCATGACTTGTTATTTATTAGGTGTTAGGTGTTGTTTATTTTAGTGTTGGTTTATTTTGAGGTTATTATTTTTTTCCTTGAAGGTTTTATGAGGTTTTGGATCTGGTTAATAGTCTAAGGATATGGTCATCTAAGTCACAATGTCATATATGAGTCTTATCACTGTCATACTTTAAATAGTGGGTTCCCTTGACCAGAAGGCTGGTTAACCCTTGTGAGTCACCAAATATGTTGACAATTTGGCCTCCCAAGGAAAATTTAAATCCCTACAATCAAAAAAAAAATCCATGACACCCACTCAAGCTTGCACATGGTGACCTTCATGCATTGTGATGTCTTCTTTGGTCTCTTTAATAAGCATTGTTTGAGGTATCAATTTTGTCCTAGTCATTGCTTGGGATATCATCATGTAGTAGCATGTTTGAATCATTGGATGATATCATGAGGCCTTCATGAATTCTTATTAGTGATTGAAATAGTGTCAAAGTGGTTTTAAGTTATGGAGATGGTTCAAAACATTATTTGACAAAGTTAAGGTTTCTTAGCAAAAACAAAGGTAATTTAGGGAAATTAAGGTTACTAGTTCTCATTGGTTTTAGGCCTATTTTAAGCTACTTCTCATGACAAGAGATTTATCATCAATATATAAGTGTGTCCAAGCCTATTTTGAATCATAACATGAGGTCTAGGATGTATCTAAGGTCATTCTCTATGATATACCCATTCAAACATGTTTCAAGCCATCACAAACCCTTAAAGTCATTAATGACCCTTCCAACATCTCATATGATTCAAATTTCATTATAAAACTTTGGTAAATAGGTGTTTATCTACTGAATTATATTATAAGGGTATTAAAATTTTCTCATTTTAATCATAAAATTATTTTGGGATGGTTTCATATGCATAAAGGGTCTATTTTAGAAGTCAAATACATTTCTCATTCACTCAAATGGGCCCCACACATGAAAAATGTGACATTTTAGCTAACCCATACATACTACTTATTTTTAAATGATATGTGACCTCTATTTTCCCTCTTTTTACCCACCAATGGTGTTCCAAGGTTTGAAACTTAAGAAAATGCAAGAAAATGAGGCATTTATAGGTGTTTTGTAGGCTTGTGTGGATGTTTATAGTCAATTATATATAGAGGAAGGTCAAAAATTTCATGAGGATTCATGTAAGGTATATTAGATAGGTTTTGCATACAAAAGATGCAAAATATGCCAAAAACCAATCCATTTCTTTTAACAAGCTCTTAGGCAGCTAAAGAGAGTCGGTCAATTTTATGGTTTGTATGGATAGGAGAGAGAAGGTGAGGATACAATATTTTATCAAAATAAAGTGGGTACCTTCTCATTATTTACATTAGTCTATATATTCATGACCTATACTCTATGAACAATAGTTAAGAATTTAAGCAGTCAGAGTTGCCTTCTTCACTCATGTAGGGTCAAATTTGTAATGATTTCAATGCAATTTTAGTTTATTTAATGAAATAAATGTTTTTATGTGGATTACATGGGTCCTCACAATTCATCTCCATTATTCCCAAATACTAGTTCACATGTGTGAACCTTAAAAATTCAAGAAACCTTTAGATTATCATATGTGCAAGCTTTAGACAAAGTTTCTTCATATTGTAGAGCTTTTAGTGCATAAAAATGGTAGAATTTGGTGGTTTTAGGTTGAATTATGGATTAATTTAATCCATTTAATCCTTATCTACCTCCCAAGAAACTAAGCCAAAATATGGTCAAACAACTCCTTTAAGTCTTACTCTAATGTAACTAGCATGTGTATAAGATGATCCCTTGCAGGTGTAAATAGAAAGTTATGGTAATGACTATGGAGAACCATCAATTTATTTTAATGGCATATATGTACTTCACCCCTTATAATTTTCTATGTTTTTTCCCTGATTCACTTCGCTTCCCTATACTCATAACCACTCTCATCATCATCCCTATAAGCACAAGCCCTCACAATTTTGACTATGGTGGCCTATTACATAGACCAAGAAAATGAATGACTATTGGGTGAGATATATATAAATATTGAGTATCCTTGAGATTCATAAGGACCTATGAAATAAATGGGAAATGAAGGATCAGGGTCTAACTATTATCAACACATCAACTCAACCCTTGATACACAATCTCAATTAAGACTTAAATGCAACAGGATTGTGACAACAAATTCAGAAGGGCATTAATGATGTGAGGAGAATGAGGAGATTTAGAAGGTTAAAATGAGAAATATAAGAGGCCAAAAACATGATAATGGTACCCAAGGAATAAAATAAACACCAACCTACCTCTCCAATGAAAACACTCTCGTAGTCAGTAGGCCTACAATTGCCACTTATAGGCATGACTATAAAAGTAGGGCACAACATATAAGCCATTTTAATGAAACTTATATGTGTATGAGATATATTAGGGTTTGAAAATACATATAAAAAATATGAGATGTTGTGAATGATAAATAATTTTCCATGGAAAAGATACTCACCTTCAACCACATATTCAAGAATAAATTGTATCCTATGGACTAGTTGTGAGGAGGCAGAGCTTTGAGTACAAGGGTGAGTATAAAATAGTTTGGGTGAGTGACTAGATGGTTTTATGAAGAAAAAAAACATGTACATAATTATTTTCATGTTTCAAAAAAATTCTCAGTATGCCAATCATGGAGTATAGTGCATGCACTTTCATTCAGCCATACCTCATTTACCACCTATAGGCAAGGTCATAAGGAGAGTGGAAGTGTAAAACCCTATAGGGAGGTGAAGAATAAAAGTAAAAAAATAGGTCTCTCACTTTTTCCCTTAAAATATCTTAGTTATTCCCATTAATATGCTTCAATCCTTGATATAGGAAGAGTTTAATGGCCTAAATAGGCATATTAGGTCTACATAAGCCTAAATAGGCATGTGCATATGAGTTTAAGACTTATACATGTTTTGGGGATGTTTGAGGGTTGCAAACATCTGATGGGAAACTTATGAAGTCATAAAAAGGTTTAATGATGACAAGAGTCTTAATTTGAATCAAGGTATACCCTAAACCAAGCCCTTATGGTTACATGAGCCTAACTACTCATAAACCCTATGCTTAATTGTAAGGGTATAAGGGGTATATAGAGGGCAGGGTTGAAAGAAGCCCTGATCCCAAAGATACTAATTGGACATGAGGACATATTTAATAAGTATTTAAAATACATAATTACTATTTAAGGGGAGAAAAGGATACTTAGGTCACTAACACTCAAGCATGGTAGTAACAACCATACCCAAGGCAAACTTAAGATAGAAAGGGGACTGCAGTTATAGTTTGGGAAGCTAAGGACAAGTATAAGAGGAGAAAAAAATAGGAATATTTTTTAATGTGATATTTAATCTACATATTTATCCACATATAGCTCAAAGCCCCAATGACTCAGTTTAGGCCTACAAGGCCTAAAGCCACCTTTAGGCCATAAGACCCCAACTTCATCTTAGTGGCATATCCAAACCTCTCAAAACCATTGAATTCCATGAGAAGATGTATGAAGACATTTTATATCTTTAATAAGGGTTTTTTATTTGATGAAAGTATGAAAGCATCAAATTTGGTCCTAACACTCTCTCGAGTTTCACTACTTCTAGTATGTCATCTCAAAACATTAATTAAAAAGTTCATATCTCACCAAGAAAAGTGACTCAAAGCTAATGTGATTAGGGGAAGTTTTAACACCATAGGTTCCCAACATCCATGGAGGAAAGAGTGGGATTAAGGATCCAAACTCTATGAACGATCCCTAAGATTACAACCTACCCAAAATGCTTGTAAAAGAATTAAGGTCCACCAACTTTCACTCATATCTCACTATATAAATTGCATGGGACCAAGAGTATTTTATGGGTTATATAGGGATATATGGGCTCAACATTAATGGAAAAAATTTAGATTAGAGGCCTATACTTTATGAACCATTGTTAAGATGGTAGGCCACTAAACCCTACATAAACCATAGGATAGACTTGATGGGAGAAATCTTGGACAATTTTCACCCAAATTCATTGAAATTACCTAGGATACACTTGAGTCACATACTAAACTCATAGGATATCCCATATATGTTATTGGTTTGTAGAAATAGTTGTACAACCCCCCCCCAAAAAAAAATCTAGGTTTTTATAAAGTTTAGTGATGAAAATAGGGTATAGATCTTGGTGAAATGTTGCAAACCATTGGATATGGTAGTATGAGATATTTTATATCTATTCAATCCTCAAAAATCTTCCTAAATATGTTCTTGTAGATCTGCACCAAAGGGTAGTCCAGAAATCTAGTAAAGAGAGACCTAGACACCTAAATGGGGTAGATTTGTAGGTGTATATTGATTTTAAGGAAAATATCATGGTATAATATGTTTATCTAGACCTAAAACATGTCCATATTGCCTATCCTTAAGGTATTATGTAGGTTTCATAGCCATTCAAGCAATAAACATCATGTGACTAGGCTTAGTTGCCTAGTAGTCATGTTTTAGAAACAAAAGATGATGATTTTCATCATATAGGGGATACTAGATGAGTCTTTATGGGATCATAACAACTTGTAACTGATGCACAAGGTGATCATACACACTCCATGATCATAATGGAATATGGGATAGTTTTCAAGACTAGTCAACATGCACAAAGGGAAAGTGGGCTACTAAATCCTTCATAGGGGTAGATTTACCCCACATTTTTGCTTTTTGATTGTCATGAGGAGATGGAATTAACTAGGTTGGCATGTCCTTCCTATGTATGAGGTCAATTTTGGCTAAAAATAGACTTCAATTCCAAAATATTCTCATTGAAGACACCAATCACCCTTGACAATGCATGGGGAAGGAATGGAGGGTTATATATAACTATTTATTGGGGTTAATTAGGGTCATCATGACATCTCCTCCACACTTATATTACATACTTACCTTTATCACCTTATAATGGTTCTATATAATCAGTCTTTTAGGCCATTGCATAAATCCCTCAACTGGGTATGAGGAAACTCTACCTAGATTTGTATCTTGTAAACCTCTTGAACTGATATATAGATTGTTTCAGCTTCTCCATGTTTATCTCTAATGTGTTATGTGTTTTTTTGATATGCATAAGTGGTATTTTATATCCTTTTTAGGTCCTTACTTCACCTAGATGCTAGTAGGTTGTTTTATGTAGGTCATATGATATGTCAAAGGTTAGTGATTGTAAGTGTAATCTAGTTAGAAGTGTCTCAAGATAAACATACCTCTCATCCATCACCCCTAAGTTGTATCCATCTACCATAACCTTCACGTGAAGTAATAATGCATAGAAATATTTAGATGGAGTGTTCATTTCATGTATTGTTCACTATTATTGTCAACATGTCAAAGACAATGGAGAACTTATATTGATGCATCATTATCTTTAGATTAGGTTTCCTTTTATGCATTTCTCTATCGCTTTTCACCCCAACAAGTTAGTAGTTTTTAGTTATTTTATCCTAATGGATGCACTAGTGGAGATAGACCCACAAAACATAGGTTTAGCCCAACCACAGTCACCCATAGCCTTGGGCTAATCCCATGTTACCCAAAACTTGGAGATAGGCCTGAACAACCTCCTCCTAGGGTGCAATTTGGAGTGTTAACACTGTTCATATGATAAATTCCTCCTTGTCCTCTTAGAATCTTTACACTTGTTATTAAATCATATAATAATCTCCAAAAATATAATTTTCAAAACTCAATATAAATTAACAAATATATTAGTTCTAAGATTCCAAATTCCTCTGATACTAGATGATGAAAACATAGACTAGCTAAGCAAAATATTAGTAGGTTAAAACTCAAAAATTACATGAAAGAAATATTCTCTGTTGATTCTCATTGATTACATAAATTAATACATGAGATTCTTTAAATAAATCTTAAATTGAAATTGGAATTGATATTCATAATTAAAAAGGTTAAATAAATCAAAAACAACTTAAACTTAACTGACCCATGTTATTTTCAGTAACTTTCATATTCTAGTAAGTTTTACAACCGCTATTTTTATTAAGTTTTGCATGAAATTTTGGATGGGCCTAAAATTATTCACTTATCTTATAAATAATAAATAATCATAATTGATGAATTTAACTCAATTTCATGTTTGGTTACAGAAATAATCTATTTTTAAAAATGGAAAAATATATTTTTAGACCCTTAGATGATCATATATGGCCTATGGAAAGTTATGAAAATATCTATAATCAAATATAAGAGGTTGTGGCTGAATTAATATTTTTGAGACATTTATTTTGGAATAAACGAGATTGTAAAACAACCTACAAATCAAAAGTTATAGCGTCAGGAAAATGGGCCTCCACTCCTGAATAGAAATGGTAGTTAGTTGGGTTGTCCAAGTCAATAGATAGATAGATAGATAAATAAATAAATAAGAAAAAAATTGAGCAAGAGTTAAATGTGTACACACTAGTCATTTGTGTTAAATGCGGGTTAAAACTAATATTTTCATATGTTTAACACCAAAATTATGTCTAAAAAAATCATTATCTTAATATAATTCTTAAATCATCCTTTATTTTAAGGAATTTTGAGTTGAAGAAAACTACCAAATAAATAGTGTAGTTATAGTACCTTAGCAAAGTTCATCTCCTCACTCATCCACACTATCAAAGAATGAATGATCCTAGATCCCACTACATATTACTTCCTCATTCTCAATAAAACCCCATCTGATATCACTTAAAAGAAAAAATAAATTTTACATCATTCATCTCTTCACTCATCCACACTATCAAAAAATGAATGATCCTTAATCTCAATGAATATTACTTCCTCATTCTTAATAAAACCCCATCTAATATCACTTAAAATCATAGATTTTGAGATCTACTCCAATAGACTTCTACTGATAAAATAACCATTTGACATATATCTATCATGAAATATTGCATTCCCACAAAGACTTACCCTTGAAACTTCATTAAGTGGACCACTCACCCATTTACACCTCCTAACTTTAAATTTCACTCTCTAGTTAGGTTCACCTTCATCTAAATTACTAAAATAGGCATTGTAATTGCTCTACTATTAAAATTGGCTGGTTTTTTAAACTAAAGAGTCCAAACTATAAATTGTAAAAGCCAACAGAAGAAGTAAAAAATCCTTTAAATCATTAAAATTAATCCCATAATCTCCAAATGCTTACAAACATCTCCCTTTGTATAAAAATTAAGGTGAATGTGACATTTAAATTAGATGGACATGGAACTTGGTAAAGATAAATTTAGTGACTGGGAAGATTATTTTATTAATTTATATTATTTAATTATGAGTGACAACTCACAAAAAGATGGTGAAATTTTTAAATTAGGAAAAAGCTCCTTGAAGTTGAGCACATTAATTTTGTGACCATGTAGATTTATCATGATATCACATTACATCTTTAAAAAATTACTCGTTTTTATTTATAATTAAGATTTGAAGGTTTGAGTCATTATACATTCTATGATATGATCAATTTTATCACAAGAGATTATTATATACCTTTTTAAACATATAATCTAAAAATGACCTTTGGAATGACAATATTTAACCTTTATAATACCAATACTTGAGTATTACATATCATTATGTAATTGGTTACTTTAAACTATTATTAAGTAAATGTTAGATAAGTATTAGATACAACATGTTCAGCTTCTAATACAAAATAATATGTGTCCTTACTACTATATTTCATCGATGGACCACACTTTAATAATAAAAATTTTCAATAATTAGAACACACTCAACTTCTACGACATTCCCCCTAAATGGAGTAGCAATAAACATAATAGTTTAAAATGCACCTATTACACCTAGATACGATGCTCAACATTTTTTAAAAAGTGAGCACACCTATCCTGAATTTACGTAAAAGGGCTTTGAGAATAATAAACTTTAAAAAAAAAATTCCCTAAAAATCCATTTTATTTTAAATGATTTTGTTCATTTTTTATTACTTTAAGTTTAATTCAAGTTATTATTACTTTCAACCATTTATTATTTATTTTCCTATTTATTAAATAAAATAATTGTTATAAATTCAATAAAAATAATTGTTATAAATTCAAAATATTTTTTATTATAATTTTTAAAACTAAGTGTTGAATTTTCATAATATTTATGTCAATAGAATATTTATTATGAGAAGATCCACACTTCTTTATATGGGGTTCCAAAATCTTCAATTGTAGTAAGGAATATTAGAAAAAATTAATGGATCATATAATATACTGGTGAAAATATTAGCACATACATCAATAATAAATTTCATATGTTAGGCACATGTGTTTTGTTTGTGTAATAACCCCACTGGGTGCTAACTAGAAATATGAGATTTTATTTTTTAAAAACACATAAACTATAAATATAATTCACCAGGAGAATCTAAGCAGTGATCATACAAAAATACTCCTTAAATGATAATTATAAGTAAGCATATGACATCTAATAGACATTGATCACTATCAATATATGGAAACACATCATAATACAATCATAGAAAGTAATTACAAATATCCAATCACTACTGGTACAATACATAGCTAAATAGACAATTACAATTTTTCATAATAATGTTTCCTTTAATCAATACAATATATTCAATGTACAAAAAATAAGATACAAGGCTCTCTGGAGCATGAGTTCCCTGACCTCTCCAATATCTGTGGCAATATCTAGAGTCATCTCAAAAGTAGTACTATTGTGTGGAGGGAGAGCATCATTCAAGAATTTTTCCACACCAACCATGGACCAATGATCCCCCACACTAATCCCATCAAGAATTATCTTCCCTTCATAGATGAGTAGATAGTGATGGCATGGGAACCTAGAGTAACAAGCAAGTACCCATGTGTTGTATACATTTAAAACTAAACATGTAGTGTATCATAGAAAACTTGTTCTATTTCAAGATATTGTACAAACATGTAAATCATACTCATGAAATGATAATGTCTCACTAAGCATACTTTTCATAGAAATATACAATTAATAGTGATCTATACATCAATAAAATTCATACACACCATTTGATCAGGTTGCCCTTATCTGGCATTGTGATGCTAGTATGCTAGTGGAATCTATCTCACTCCTTACTCAATATCAAAAAAGTGAGATTGGTCAAATACAATTTAAACACAAGATTCATACAATTTACATCCTACTAACAATTATCTCACATCTCATGATAAACATATGAATGAATCTTACATAATTATCTAACCCATACTAGAAAATAATGACTATAGTTTATACCACCCAGGTAAAATACACATTTAATTGCAGATTCTAACTACCACAATAAGTTTCAAACATACTACACCCCATGATAACCCATATTATCATTATCTAGTGTTCTAAGACATAACTATTAGTTTTCTGCAATCAATCATACTAAGTAGTCTTAAATACATGAAAGCATAAACTTGTATTCAAAGAACTAGATATAACAATGCAATTCATACAAACACATAAAAGTCTAAACTAGCATTTGTTACACTCTCAAGATTGTATTCATGCATACATAATGTCCTAAGTTTCACAAAACATATTGTTCAAGTAATAACCAACATGCATACATTTACATAGTTATGCGTCTAGACATAACATTTATTGTATGTACCATCTGATTATAACATGATTTTAGTCAATAAATTTCAAATTAAAACTCTCTATGACATCCCATAACATCATAGATCATTGTGCATAAACAATCTAAATAGTCATGAACAATAGACTCACAATCATAAATAATAATTAATCAAGTATGGGGTATACCACCCCATATACCCTATGTGTAAAATGCATACTATCATTAAAAATAAATATAACTTATGGATGCACATCACGATGCACTTTTAAATGCTAAAAACATTTAAACACTTGACCATACCAATATTCTCATAATATGAACTGCACATAAGTTTTTATCACTAAAATTTATCATAATATTAGATAACTCTAAATAAAGTTATACGTTGTATGAACATAACTCAATAGATAGTATTCATATGGTTGTATTTTTCTTGTTTCCTAGAATATTTAAGAATTATTTAAACCAACCACTTAGATTTGGATATAGGTTTATGACCCAATACACCTAAATGTTATATTTTCATATGAATTCTAAAATCCATAAACAAATATGTTTCCTATATACAATTTATTGTACATTATAATATTTAACATATATAAACACTCATTCAAAAATTATACTCATAGAAAGATATGTAAGACTACAAGTATTACTATATGTATCTTTCTTCTATAGGAATATCTAGCTCATAAACCTATATAAAACAATTGTATCATTCTCTGAGTTGTTGCACATTATGATCATACATTAGTAACTCTCTTGAATTAAAAAATGCCTAAAAACTAGACTCAAAACCACTAAATAAAACATTCACAAGTTATTTTAATGTGTTTTAACTCTTCACAGTCTATAGGTTCATGTAATTAAATCTATAAGCTAGTGCAAACACATACTAACTTTCAAAATAGTTACTATACACACACTTAATCCATCAAATGTATGATTTAACCTTATTTATTTATTTATTTTATAATCAATATTTATGACAAGCAATTTAATCTACCATTTGGGTATTATGCAAGTCATTTAAGGATTCTATATTAACTTTGCAATAAATAGCCAACTGTTGTAATTAATATTCTATGATAAAATATCCCTAAATCATAACTCATATTTAAAAACATATACAACTACAAACAACATGTTAACCCCTAATCCTAACATAAATTGTATCATAATAGTTTAATAACTTCCTTTTTACATCATTCCCATGATTATTCCATCTTGTTCTAATATATAATATAGACTTAATATAATAAGGTTTCATCCTATTTGAGTTTGAAACCATCTCTACCCATTTTTTGCATATAATAGGGATCATTATCAATCTAATCCAAAAGTTTACTTAGAATATCATAATTTTGATTGCTATAGACATCTTGATGGAATCATATTTTTATCAATGCATTTAATTCTATATCAGGTGTGTTCACTAGTCTAAAATAAGAATCAAATTAGAAAGGAACTTTACATTTTTCTTAAATTTGTCTGATGGTAAAACTCAAATAATTTCAATAATACTCAATATAACCCTTAAGAGCTCTTAATAATACATAAATGGAATAAATCTTTATATTTCCATTTATATTATACCTTCACTCTAAAATATTGATCATATTTCTAGCATAAAAAACTTAGAGAGTACTCAAGCTGGCAATGCAACTCGGTTTCAAACTGCAATATAGAAATCCAAGGTAAAAATAAAGTTCCACCTAACATTTTATCTTGATTTAAAGAGGTAATATAATTTCCTTCATACATTTACAAATTCTTTCAAAACGAGAGTATACGAAGAGTTTCAACATAGATTGCAAAACAAGGGGAAATTATAATGTTTCCTTTATTTTGACTTGTTATTCGTGCATAGGCACTCAAAAGACACCCTTTCCCCCAACTATAACTAAATCTTAGTTATATTTAAAAACTAATTCACTAAAACTCTTCATTATAATGTAATGAGTACAACAATCTAGTGATAAATTAGAACAATCCTAGAATGAATACTTTATTTATTAGACTGATATAAGAGTTAACATATTTTATAATCTCTATAGGCAATTAATAAGATATAGTTAACTAAACATTATATTTTACTTAATTTTAATTTATTTTAGGCTTAATTTCTCTTAACTCAGCCAGGAAATAATTGAAATCACTACATCTATTGGACAGGTCACTGTATATAATTAGTGAGTCATTGTTTTATAATTGTGAATCACTACACTAAATTTGTCATTGTAAAATCACTGCATGTATTTTATTATATAGTCACTTAGTTGGCAATGAATCACTATTTATTAAATAATTATACCTACATAAATCACCATTTATTAAATTATTATAGAAATTATAGTGAATCAAAATGTTTGGTTTACATACACTTCAACTTCAAATTTTTATACCTATATCAAATCACTGGAAAAATATTTTCTTAAGTCACTATATTAATCTCTACCCTATATTTTTACTAAAAATATGTATAATAATGCTAAAATCACTGCAACAAGAATAAAATCTATGTGTAATATTATTTAGGCACCTTAAGAATATAATATATATCTAATTTCATAGAGAGTATATATATATACTTACTGAATATATCAATTTTAGTCATAGAAGATTTTATTTCCAGAATCACTATATCTTTTTGGTTTTTGGAAATCATTGCATATAAAAGTTAGCTTAAAATACAAATAATCATATATATTATTTATATTGCATCACCTACCTCATTAATGACATCTTAGAATGACATGATCTAGAAAAGAAGACTTTCATAACTTGACCTCTCATTTCTACCATTCCACCTTCTTGCTTCCCTTCTCTCTCTCTCCCCCCATATAGCCCCCTTTCATCTTATTATAATCTCATTCATATGGATTCAAAATCTATGCAAAAATCTATTTAATTTAGCATTTGGTTTCCAAATCCAATAATAATACTTCACTTGAGCTTTAGTAATTTTATAAATCATGTATGCTTTTAATCTTTACTCAAGTCCATGTAAATAAATAGCTTTCATTGACTTACTTTGAGATTTTATTTTTTATTTTTAGTTATTCATGTTAACATATTGTTCAAATCTAATATAATTACTTGTTTAAGTTGTCTTGATTAATAATAAAAGGTTTAATCACCTTCAAATCCTAATAAATTCCATGCAAAGGATTTTGCACTTTAAGTTAACATTAACTTGACAATTAAATTTAATGAATTTAATTTCAATATGTAATTATCTCTTTAAAAGCTTAATTAAAACAAATTAATAATTTCATTATGGTATAATATTAATGTCACTTATATCTAAATCCTTTAACTAAGGTTAATTTCCTAAGATATCAATGCAACTATTATCGTTAACTCAAAGAGGTTAACTACCTTATATTTATAAATAGCAATGTGACTATAAGATCATATAATAACATTGTATGCATAAATCTATGTACTAAAATTATACATGAAATCAAATAATTAGATCATCATAATCATCAACCAAATCATGATCTAGTAGAATATATAAACACTCAAAATAAACTAACTATCTAGATCAAATAGAGAGTTAAACAAGTTATTCTAATATGGTGTGTGTATTAGTTTATTATTAGTTCCTTTATCATCCACCAATCATCCCATCTATTCCATCCTATTTAAGGATGATCTCCCTCCATCAAGCTCTGAAGGAAGGATCATGTCAAGAATCTAGAACAACAAACATGCTCTGATACCAACTGTTAGGACCCGGAAGCACCATTGAATACCATGTACAAGCAACTTAATATGTGAAATTAAACTAGAAGTAACAAGTAACTAAAATTCAAAAATAACACAGAATATGAGAGACAATACCCAATTGTATTAATACTCTTCTAGAAAAGAATTATAAATGAAGAGACGCCACACTCTTCCCACCTTATAGGCTTCCCACACCAAGTGTTCAGTAATTCACCTTCAAGAGCTCACTCTCTCTCTTACGGTCCCAACACACAACTCAAACATAGAGATGGTGTTCACCTCCAACCAGTCAGTATCCACTACTGCCAGTACACTGAGTATACACACATACTCAACCGAGTACACAATGTACTCCAAGTAGATCTCCCATGAACTTGAAACAACCTGCAACTCAAATGATCTTACTTTGGAAGGATCTACCTTGCCTTATTCTTTGCTCTCCAACTGAGTACACACTGTACTCTAAGTAGATCCCACCTGATCTTGCTCCCTGTTGTGTTGCTATCATCTTGATCCTACTGCCACCTGTAGATCAACCTGGTTTTGCACACCTGTAAACCTTAGACCTCACACACACATACACTTGTAGATCAATTGATCTTACTTACCATGCAAATCTCCAAATGTGGCCTTGCACACCTACTAACCAAGATCCTACATACATGAAAAATCCTTTTGATTCTCCAAACCAGTGCCCATACTTAGCACTGTGGCACTAGGAGGAACACACCATGTTATATTCTCTTTGAATGAGCTAATTTTGCTCTCTTACTCTCTAGCACACTTTTACAATACAACCCATGAGTCTCTTAAATAGATCTCATGCAAACAAT
Source organism: Torreya grandis (assembly GCA_037957365.1). Classification (NCBI taxonomy): domain Eukaryota; kingdom Viridiplantae; phylum Streptophyta; class Pinopsida; order Cupressales; family Taxaceae; genus Torreya; species Torreya grandis. The sequence continues at coordinate 103,370 of JARHVA010001588.1, forward strand.
AATTAGACATCTAATTACAATAATTAGATCCACAGCTCTAAGGCTAAAATTAGCCTTCTTCATGCAAACAACTAGTTTGTTAATGAACTGTACATGGAACTCGCAGTTTGGAACCGCATAGGCAACCAACGTTGGTCCCTGTCTGCCTGGGGGTGACTGACATCGGCCAATATCTAACCATCATCGGTAGCTTCCTATCTCCACCTGATCGATGTCAGTTGGCCTGACCAACTCCAGCAACTATGACACTCAGCACCCTCTTCCAATATCTGCATCAGTAAATCTTTTAACTCCACAACCTAACAATCTCCCACTTGGAGATAAATAGCTACACTATACCTGTACCTATACATCGTCTAATCTATTTCTTGGCTTGTATCCCTCTTCAAGATCAATCCTAAAGACCACCCACCACATAACCTGTGGTGCACCTCCTATCATCCAAGTAACCTGCCACATCTGAACCTACAAACTCATGTAGTGAAGTCCTGACCCTGCATAGCATGTATATCTATTGTTGGTCCCTCTCAAATACCTGAGAACCCACTTCCCCGAATTGGCTCCTAACTCTCTGACAGCTCTCACTGCTGGGGAAAACTCAGGTCTATACCAAACCTCATGTGATTTTAGACACTGAACTATCTAGCCCTTGGTGTGCTCCAGTTCTGCATCCTACGTATTAAACCTTGCTAACCCCTTATTCACATCAGCTCCCACTGGAGACAAAATCAACCTGTGATCTTCCATGTCTCTCATGCCAAAGAATTTTGCTTCTCCAAATTCCTCATGACATGCCACTAAACTAACCTTACCCTTAGCTCAGCAAAACCCTGTATGTATAAACCTGCTAGCTAGCATACCATCCACATATAGTAACAGGATAATGTTGCAATCATTATCCAACCTGGTAAGACAAACACAATGGTTACACTGACATTGACTAAAGCCATGCTTTGTCATCCACCTATCAAACCCTGTACCACTATCCTACAGCTTCCTCAAGACCATATGACCTGGCCTTTCATCTCATGTGTCCATTCTCTCTATTCTTTAACTAAGGTATCCATTCATCTTTTAGTGCTTTCATACCAGCTGACAACCCTACCAAATCTCTCATTTGGTTCTACATCCTATTCATGCCATGCTCCCACTATTTCCTGGATCCTTCCTGCTCTACAGTGAGCAATGAGTATAAAGAAGAGGAACAATCAATTTGAGGCTTACTTACCACTTTCAGTCCTCCATATGGGCATTTGAGACTCATTGACAGCTTGTTATCTGCCTAAAATCCATCTCAGTGACCGACCTCAGTCACCACACAATCTGCATCCAACTGACATTGGTTCCCATGCGACTGTCCTTTCTACCAATGCTAGTTTTCTGACCAACATCAGTCTTACCTGGTCACCGACGTCAGTTCCCTGATTGATGCTGGCAGCCACCCTGCCCGACACCATCGGCTCTAGTCTACACATGACCAACATTGGCATCTGTCTGTTCGACACCAGTTTCCCCTGACTAATGCCAGTAATTGTGTTCACTTATGAGTGATGACTTTTTACCCACGAGCTTTCTTTGAATCATACCCATGTCTAAACTGCCCTACTCAGAAGTTACTTAGTCCCATCCACTGATCTCTATCCATCATCTCCTCTAGAAACACCAAGGCTTTCCAGTTCTTAAGTCTGTCAAAGACATCTGACTTCCTCTTAAGAACATGCATCTCCTTCTTGCTCATGTGACCAAGCCTACAAAGCCACGTCTTCACAACAAAAGAAGAATTAGTAATAGAATCAAGTAGATGAAGAGTACCTACTTTCTTACCACACGCTAATTCAAGTGCATCCACTGTGAGAGTTTCTATGCATCTCTCATCACCCAAATTTTTTGAAGCAATTTGCCTTATCTTCAAAATCAGGACCTGCATGACCTCCTTCAACACCCATGTGTTGGCTGCCTGCAATTTCAGCTTCACTTCCCCTTCACCAATTCTTTGGCAAGGCACACCAGCCCCTAAATAAATCTTTCCAAAGACCTTAACATGGAAAAATACTCTATTTCGAGCTACATGGAAAGAGGCAACATAATCTATAAAAAAAGATTCTACTTTATCCAAGGAACATCCCAGAGCATTTTGTGCAACAACCCCTGTAACATCTGCTTCTTCAGTTCTTTCATGCTGATCTATTACCAACCAACAATTTTTCTTTACCTACTCTTTCTTTCCATCACACCATAATTGACCATTCATGCTTTTCAATTCCTCCATTCTTAGCTTACTTTCTTCTACCATTGCTATACTCCCACTCAATCAGAAACCCCTGAGAGTGACTTGTAATCAACCACAAACCTGATCCCTGCAACCTTAGCTCTGATACCACTTGTTAGTGGTATCAAGCTATGAACCAAAACTTGGGCTCTGATACCAACTATCAAGAATCTATAACAACAAACATGCTCTGATACCAACTATTAGGACCTGAAAGCACCATTGTTTACCATGTACAAGCAACTTAATATGCAGAATTAAATTAGAAGTAACAAGTAACTAAAATTCAAAAATAACATAGAATATGAGAGACAATACCCAATTGTATTAATACTCTTCTATAAAAGAATTACAAATGAGGAGACGCCACACTCTTCCCACCTTACAGGTTTCCCACACCAAGTGTTCAGTAATTCACCTTCAAGAGCTCACTCTCTCTCTTACGGTCCCAACACACAACTCAAACATAGAGTTGGTGTTCACCTCCAACCAGTCAGTATCCACTACTGCCAGTACACTGAGTATACACACATACTCAACTGAGTACATAACGTACTCCAAGTAGATCTCCCATGAACTTGCAACAACCTGTAACTCAAATGATCTTACTTTGGAAGGATCTACCTTGCCTTCTTCTTTGCTCTCCAATTGAGTACACACCGTACTCCAAGTAGATCCCACCTAATCTTGCTCCCTATTATGTTTTTGTCATCTTGATCATGCTGCCACCTGCAGATCAACCTAGTTTTGCACACTTGCAAATCTTAGACCTCGCACACACATACACCTGTAGATCAATTGATCTTACTTACCATGCAGATCTCCAAATGTGGCCTTGCACACCTACTGACCAAGATCCTACATACATGAAGAATCCTTTTGATTCTCCAAACTAGCACCCATACTTGGCACTGTGGCACTAGGAGGAACACACCATGCTCTCTTCTCTCTAAAGGAGCTAATTTTGTTCTCTTACTTTCTAGCACACTTTTACAATATAGCCCATGATTCTCTTAAATAGATCTCATGCAAACAATAATTAAACATCCAATTACAATAATTAGATCCATAGCTCCAAGGCTAAAATTAGCCTTCTTTATGCAAACAACCAGTTTGTTAACGAAATATCCGTGGAACTCACAGTTTGAAACCACACAGGCGACCGACGTCGGTCCCTGTCTACCTAGGGGTGACCGACGTCGGCCGATATCTGACCATCATTGATAGCTTCCTATCTCCACCTGACCGATGTTGGTTGGCCTGACCAACACTGATGACTGTGACACTTAGCACCCTCCTCCAATGTCTGCATCAGTGAAGCTTTTAGCTCCACAACCTAACAGATCAATCCTGCATCTACCTCATGATAAGTAGGCAGTCAGTCCAAGTCATCATATATATCAACTAATGATACATAACTAACAAATATACATCGACAATATACATGAATAAGGAATTAAATCTATCACATCATGTAAATTAATTAGCATATCATTGTCCCATAACCATTATATGTCATAAATCTCAAATCAAAGCGATAATAATCAGATGATAATCATAATAATCCTTAGATTCAAAGGTTATAAAACTTAGGGTGAAATTTGGATGTAACATCCTCCCCCCTAAAAAACTTGGTCATCATTTCTATGACTCTTATCCAAACAAAAGTTCTAACTAAACAACATAAAAACATAGTATCTAGCATCAAATCATGCAAATAAATATAGAAATAGCCTATAGGACACATCATAGTCCTACCAAGTAACACTATCCTCAGAGTATTAGTCCCACAATACCTTCAACTATAACACTTTTCTATTACACAAAATAAATTTTGCAAGTATTAGTTATTCTGATTGGTTCTATCATGACCATCCCAGGATCTAGAACCTTGGTGAAATTTTTTCTAACTTCCCCAAAAAACACATAATATCATCACAAAATTCAAAAATAAACGGCTTAGGAAAGTTTAACAAATCCTTCCATCCCCTCATCACATCTCTCTAACTTATAGAGTGTTTTTCTCATTCTAAAAAAAATTATTTAGGGAACCTAGCAAGAATGATGTGTATGAATTAATATTATCACTACTCCACATAGCATCAAATAAGTACAACATGTCAATACTATCAATACTCCATAGATCTCCTAATAAGTATGATGATCAATAGTAATTAGAAATACTACATTTCCAATGTATACAAAAATATGGAATACTCATCCATAGTAGACATGTGTGTGGCCATATGACTAAATTTGACAAGTTTGTCTATCAAATCCTAGATTTGAAAATTCCATCTATCAGATCTAAAGTCAATAACTACCAAGTCAATGTGAGGCTAAGTAGTATCCACTCCTATTGCTTATAACTCATGTTCTTAATTCACCACTTCTTCCGTAGGTCTCCATGACCTAATGATCTAAAAATTGTGCACAAGGTTCTATGAATCATAATTATATACTAATAGATAAAATAAATTAATACTATATGCTAAATAATTGTAGATGTACAAACATACATACAAGAATAAATCATACAATCATTCCATAATTGTATTAATTCACCACTATCCAAACTTAACTAGCATCATATTTCACAACTTAACCTATGGTGTTATATTCATAGTCAAGAGGAAATAATGTAAAAATTAACATAAAATACAAAGGCCAAAGATCAAACCGTCCTTACAACCTTATAAAGGAAAAAGTGAGATAATGTCTCCTTACTTACTCAGCTATTACTCAACAAGTTTAAAACTTATCTCAACCCTTATATTGACAAGATTTTCCATACATCATATACCCTACTCACTCCTTGTGAAAGGTACATAAATACCTCTTCAAAACAACATGCTTCAAAAAAGAGAATAATATCAGTCTAAACAAAGGTATATAATAATTATAATAAACTAAAATTAATATAAATTTAAGGTTTTCCATTCCTCATGGTTAAATTTCAAAAGTTATATTAATTAGTGACTCTAAGAAGTAACAAGTGAAAATTAGAGAAATGTCATCTCAAAAACAAAACTCCTAACACAAAGGAACTATCAACCAAGACATCTACACTCAACTACAAGAAAATTCCCACTGCACTAGGTGGTGCCAATCTATAGGATCAAGAATATGGAAGTGAAATCTTATTAATAACTCATGAACTATGTTATACACTTACCTACCCAAACACATTATATAACCATTACCATCAAGACACTTGATAAACCAACCCTTTAACAACTCTAGGGGGTATGAATTCTCTTAGGGTACACAATAAATGTACCATAAACACATTCAAAATTCTCATTTTTAATAAACATAAATCTAATAAAATGATAATGGACTCATTAGGTCCTACAGTTCGAGCCATAGCTCTGATATCACATGTAACAACCCCGCTATGTGCTGACTAGAAATACACATGTAACAACCCCGCTAGGTGATAACAAGAACTATGAGAATTTTTTTTAAACACATAAACTATAAATACAATTCACCATGAGAATCTAATTAGTGATCATACAAAAATAATCCTTAAGTGATAACTGTAAATAAGCACATGACATCTAACAGACACTAATCACTATCAATATATGGAAATGCATCATAATACAATCATAGAAAGTAATTAAAAATATCCAACCATTGATAGTAAAATACACATCTAAATATACAATTACCATTCTTCATGATAATGTTTTCATTAATTAATACAATATATTCAATGTACAAAAAATAAGGTATAAGGATCTCTAGAGCATGAGTTCCCCAATCTTTCTAGTATATGTGGAAATCTCTAGAGTCATCTCAAAAATAGTACTATTATGGGGAGGGAGAGCATCATCTGAGAAATTTTACATACTAACCATAGACCAATTATCTCCTACACTAATTTCATTAGTGAATGGCCCTCCCTTCATGGATGAGTAGATAGTGATGGCACAAGAATCTAGAGTAACAAGCAAGTACCCATGTGTTGTATGAATTCTAAAACTAAACATGCAATGTATCATAGAAAACCCATTCTATTGCAATATATCATACAAATGTGTAAATCATAATCATGAAATTATAATGTCTCACTAAACATACTTTTCACAAAAATATACAATTAATAGTGATTTATACATCAATAGAATTCATACACACCATTTGATCAGGTTGCCCTCATCTGGCATTGTGATGCTAGTATGTCAGTGGAATCCATCTTACTCCTTACCCAATATTAGCAAAGTGAGATTGGTCAAACACAATTTAATCATAATATTCATACAATTTACATCCTACTAGAAATCATCTCACATCTCATGCTAAAGATAGAGGTAAATAAAGTATACATTTATTCCATCAAAAGTATTAATGAATTTTATATTATTATCTAACCCATACTAGAAAATAATGACTATAGTTAATACCACCCAAGTAAAATACACATTTAATTGTATATTCTAACTACCACAATAAGTTCCAACCATACTACACCCCATAATAACCCATATTATCATTGTCTAGTGTTTTAAGACATAACTCCTAGTTTTTTATAATCAATCATACTAAGTTATCTTAAATACATGAAACAATAAGATTTTATTCAAGCAACTAGATATAACAATACAATTCATACAAACACATAAAATTCTAACCTAGCATTTGTTACACTCTTAATGTTGTATGCACACATACACAATGTTCTACTAACTATCACAAAAAATATCATTCAAGTAATAATAAACATGCATACATTTATGTAGGTGTGGTTCTAGACATAATTTTTACTATATGTAAAATATGGGTATAACATGCATTTAGTCTATAAATTTCAAATGAAAACTCTCTATGATATCCCATAAATCATAGATCATTGTGTGTGAGCACCTTAAATTGTCATGAACAATAGACTCATAATCATACATAATAATTAAGCAAGGGTTATACAACCTGATATACCCTACATTTAAAATACATACTATCATTCAAAATAAACATAACTTATACATACACATCATGATGCACTATTAAATGATAAAAATGTCTAAACACTTGACCATACCAATGTTTTCATAATATGAACTACACATAAGTTTTTATCATAATATGAGATAACTCTAGATCAAATTATACCTCATATGAACATAACTCAAGAGATACTATTCATATGGTTATAGTTTTTCTATTCCTTAGATTTCTTAAAAATTATTTAAACCAACCGTTTAGCTCTGGATATAGATTTATCACACAATACACCTCAATATTATATTTTCATAGGAATTCTAAAGTCCATAAATAGATATGTTTCCTATATATTAGTTCTTGTACATTATGATATATACCATATATAAACACTCATTCAAAAATTATACTCAGAGAAATATATGCAAAACTACAAGTATTACTATATGTATCTTTCTTTTATAGGAATATCTAGTTCATAGACCTATATAAAACAACTGTATCATTCTCTGAGTTGTTACCCATTATGATCATAGATTAGTAAATCTCCTGAATTAAAAAATGTCTAAACGCTAGACTCAAAACCACCATATAAGGCATTCACAAGTTATTTTTATGCATTTAACTCTTCATAGTCTATAGGTTCATGAAATTAAATCTACAAGCTAATGCAAACACATATTAACTTTTGTAATAGCTACTATACACACACTTATTCCATAAAATGTATGTTTGAACCTTATTTATTTATTTATCTTATAACCAATATTTATGACAAGTAATTTAATCTACCATTCAGGTATTATGCAAGTCATTTAAGGATTTCATATTAAATTTTCAATAAATAACCACCTATTGTGGTTAATATTCTTTCACAAATGATCCCTAAATCATAGCTTGTATTTAAAAACATATACAACTAACAACAACATGGTAACCCCTAATCCTAACATAACTCATATCATAATAGTTTATAACTTATTTTTTACATCATTTCCATGATTATTTCATCTTGATCTAATATATAGGATAGACTTAATATAATAAGGTATCATCCTATTCGAGTTTGAAACCATCTCTACTCATTTTTTGCATAGAATAGGGATCATTACCAATCTAATCCCAAAGTTACTTAAAATAGCATATTTCCAATCCCTATAGACATCCTAATGGAATCATATTTTTATCAATGCATTTAATTCCATATCAAGTGTGTTCACTAGTCTAAAATAAGAATCAAATTAAATAGGAACTTTACATTCTTATTAAATATGTCTAATGGCAAAACTCTGCTAATTTTAGTAATACTCAATATAACCATTAATAACTCTTAATAATATGTAAATGGAATAAATATTTACATTTCCATATATATTATACCTTCACTCTGAAATATTGATCATATTTCTAACATAAAAAAACTTTGAGTACTCGGGCTGGTAATGCAACTTAGTTTCAAACCATAATACAAAAATCCAAGGCAAAAATAAAATTCCACCCAACATTTGATCTTGCTTTAAAGAGGAAATATAGTTTCCTTAATACGTTTACAAATTCTTTCACAATTGAAGTATATAGAACATTTCAATATTGATTTCAGAACAAGGGGAAATTATAATGTTTCCTTTATTTTGAATTGTTATTCTTGCATAGGCGCTCAAAGAACACCCTTTCCCCCAACTATAAATAAATATCATTTATATGTAAAAACTAATTCACTAAAAATCTTTGTGATAATGTAATGATTATGATGATCTGGTGATAAAGTACAAGGATCCTATAATGAATACTTTATTTATTAGACTTATAGAAGATTTAATAGATTTTATAATCTCTAGAGGCAATTAGCAAGATATGGTTAACTAAACATTATCCTTTTATGTATTTTAAGCCGTTGTAGGCTTAATTGCTCTTAACTTAGCCAGGAAATAATTGAAATCACTACATATATTGGACAAGTCACTATATATAATTAGTGAGTTGTTTTCTAATTATGAGTCACTGCACTAAATTTGTCATTCCAGAATCATTGCATGTATTCTATTATATAGTCACTCAATTGGCAAAATGAATCACTATTTATTAAATTACTATACCTACATAAATCTAAATTTATTAAATTATTATATAAATTACAATGAATCAAAATGTATGGTTTACATACATTCCAACTTAAATTTCTTATACATATATCAAATCAATGGAAAAATATTTTCTTAAGTAACTATATTAATCTCCACCCATATATGTTTACTAAAAATCCATATATTAATACTAAAATTGTTGCATGAAGAATAAAAACTATGTAGTAATATTATTTAGGCACCTTAAGAATATAATATATATCTAATTTCATGGAAAGTATATATATACTTACTGAATAAATTAATTTCAGTCATAATAGATCTTATATCCAAAATCACTATATCTTTTTTTTGCAAATTGTTGCATATCAAACTCAGCTTAAAATACAAATCACTATATATATTATTTAGACTACAATGATCTAGAAAAAAATACTTTCATGACTCGACCTTTCCTTTACACCATTACAACTTCTTGCCTCTCTCTCTCTCTCTCTCTCTCTCTCTCTCTCTCTCTCTCTCTCTCTCTCTCTCTCTCTCTCTCTCCTCTCTCTCTCTCTCTCTCTCTCTCTCTCTCTCTCTCTCTCTCTCTCTCACACACACACACACACACACACACACACACGCACCCCTCCCCCTTTCTTCTTATTATAATTTCATTCATATATATTCAATTTTCATGCAAAAATCTATTTAATTTAGTTTTTAGTTTCCAAATAAAATAATAATACTTCACTTGAGCTTTATTTATTTTATAAACCATGCATGATTTTAATCTTTGCTCAAGGTTGTGTAAATAAATAGCTTTCATCAACTTACTTTGAGATTTTTTTTTTTTTTTTAAATTATGCATATTAACATCTTGTTCAAATTCAAGCTAAATACTTGTTTAAGTTCACTTGGGTCATAATAAAAGGATTAATTGCCTTCAAACCCCAATGAATTCCATGCAAAGGATTTTGCACTTTAAGTTAGCATTAACTTGACAATTAAATTTCCTTAATTTAATGTCAGTAGGTAATGATCTCTTTAAAATATTAATTAAACCAAATTAATAATTCTATTATAGTATAATAATAATGCCACTTACATTTAAGTCCTTTAACTAAAGTTAATTTCTGAGGATATCAATGCAACTATTGGTGTTAAAAAATTTAGCTGCCCTATATTTATGAATAGAAATACAACTATAAGATCATATAATAAAAATGTATGCATAAATATATGCACTAAAATCATACATGAAGTCACATAATCATATCATCATAATCATCAACCAAAACATAATCATAAAAAAAATATATAAGCACTCAAAACAAACTAACTATCTAGATCAAACAGAGAGTTAAATAATTTATTCTATTATGGTGCAACTATGTTGAGTTACTAGCAGTTCTTTTGTCATCCCCCAATCATCCTATCTATGTAATCCTCTTTTATTATTCTCTCCCTCCATCAAGATATGAGGGAAGGATCAATCCTGCATCCACCTCATGACAAGTAGGTACATAGTCTGTGTCATCATATATATCAATGAATGATGCATAACTAACAAATATAAATTCATAATGTACATAAAGAGAAAGTAAATATATCACATCATGTAAACTAATCAAAATATCACTATTACATAGCCAATATATATCATAAATCTCAAATAAAATCAATAATAATCATATGATAATCATAATAATCCATGGATTCAAAGGTTATAAATCTTAGGGTGAAATCAGGATGTAATAGTTTGCCCCTATTGGAGTATGCCCAACATGGAGGTCAATGAGATTTTCTTTGTGGGAGTGTGCACATGATTATTTTAAACATTATTAATATCTTCAAATTGGTGTTGGCACCAAAATAATTGAAAAACATCTTTTACAAATAAGACACATTTATTATGTACATGTTTCCCTCTACCTTTAAAAATAAAGTAATCCCCTATCTATGCCCAAAAAGCATACATAACAATTTTTATATATGGTAGACAAAGTATTATTATGCTTAAATGTGGATTTATGGTTGTGCAAAGTATTATTATGCATAGATGAGGATTCATGACTATTGTTTCATGTAAACAACACATAATATTTTGTTGCAGTTTGGAAAAAAAATTGAAAGGTAAATTTTTAACATAAACATGTTTCATTTATTTTATTTGGTTTTTTTCATTAGTTTATTCTAAATTTATTTCAAAATAACCAATATTTCATATCAATAATTAGATATATTCATTTCATTTTGATTTCAGACAAACAATACTCACTTAATATGGATCCAAAATTTATCCTATTATGGATGGATTTATTTAGGGAACCACTAACACACTTTTATTCTTCAAAAACATCAGATATATCAAATATTTTTTCAATTATTTTATGAAAATGATGCTGATTTACATAGAAAGTGAATCATTATTCATGCAGTCATACAGAGAAATGTGGAAATTTTAAAGATAATGCACATTTTGGAATTTAATTTAGCAATAAATATGGGAAGAACAACCCTATTACCATGATGTTTTATACCACCACCATTATATAATGGATTTCCCTCTTTTCAATTTGTTTTTATCAAAATTACAATCACATATGCCAAACATAAACATAGTTCAATTTGTTAGAGAACTAATACCAAAAAAAAATCATTTTGTTTAGTTTTACATCATCTTGCCTAAGGGACACCTACACATGTAATGACATAATTTTATTATGTGGGAGAATCAAAAGTGAGAAAATACACTATGGTTATTTTTAATACAATCATACAAAATTTTAAAAATCAATTTACAAGTGTTCCATCAGGAATTAGATTGTAAAAGATTATATGTGATTTTCATACTTTGACTCTACTTCCTACAATATGTGATGTAATTGATGGAACTCATATTAAATTATCATATCGTCCACAAAAACAACATACTTTTATGAACCATATAAATAGGCATAATTTTCATAGTGTTTGGCTACAAGGAATATGTGATGCACAAAAAATATGTTAGAATGTATATGTCAATGCTCCTGACATCACTCATGATGTTGATAATTGGAATTTCTCTATAATAAAAAAAATTATGCAAAAAAGAGAAGTATTAGTAGAACCAACAATTGATATTGAAAGAAGCATTATATATCCACAAGTATTTGGAGATTATACCTATCCAATATCCCCATATTTGTTGAAGACATTTAAAATCAATTTCTCTCCATTACATACTATGTTTGACAAATACTTATCTAGAGGCCATATAAAATTTGAGAATGCATTTGGGTTACTCAAAAGAAGATGGAGATTTATTCAATATGTGAGTGTGGAGTTTGACAAAGTACCCATGATTATTGTGGCATGTTTCATACTACATAACTTATTACAAATCAGTAATGAAGATGAAACAAAGTTTCAAGTAGATCTGCATCTAAATTATGAATTTAGTAACCGCAATAAATCTATGGATACAAATCAAGGTAAGGCACAACAAGATATTATGTTTCATGAATGGGAAAGACAATATAATGCTAATTTGAAAAGCTAAATTTTATATCTTTTAATGACATTAAAAATATTTTGGTGTTAATGTATTATCTATAAGTATTTTTTTTACAAGAATAAATATATTAATATCTACCTAAGAAAAAAGGTTTGCAATTTGGAGTTGCACATCCAATACTTTTTCCATCCTCTTGCTCTCTTGCTCCATTTTTTCATGATCAAGTTGTACTCATAATCACTCGATTTTTTTTCATTATTTGAGTGAAATGTAACAAATTTTTTCTACTCTCTCCAAAATATTCACAATAAGCTATTTTTATTTTTGTACGCTTGCCTTAAATTCCTATATTGTTCAAATGGGTTTTTTCATTTGCTCATTTTTCTTCAATATTTATAGATGATTTTATTTCAATATTTATAAATGGATTTTCTTTGAAGGATTTTCCTTTCATGTCATTTTTGGGTGTATTAGAAGTATTGATGCATTCATTTCCACTAAAACCATTCATAGGACAAATCACCTTAGGAGTGCTCCTTATAATGCAATCCATGTCTTCATAGAAAGTCCATGAAGATGGTTTTCCCCCCATGGTATTTTCCATTTATTTTTATTTCTTGAATTTTTTTCTCAATCTATTCCAATTCTACTTACATTTAATACCCATTAAAGATGTTCCACATTTTATATTTACAGCATCTGCCACTTTATCCCAATGTTATTTACCAAGATTTCCATGATTTAAATTTGTATACACTTCTTCAAATTTTAGAATCAATGCTTACATAGTAGTTTTTAGCCAAAGCTCTTCTTTGTATTCCTTGGTCGTATCTTTTTTATCATTAATATCATTTTCAAATACTTGAGTTACTAGGAGAATTTCTTCAACTTTGAAATCTTCTTCCATAAAACTATTAATCTCATGGTTCAAATCAATACTATGACTAGACATAGTGTGATTGTCCTCCACATTATGAAAATCATCACGGATAACAATTACATTTATTTTTGACTGTGAAATATATTCCCAAAATTCCATTTTATCTCTAATATTTTCTTGTAAGGAAAATAATTTCCATCTTGGTTTGAAGAACCTGCATAATTTTGGTAATTTTTGGCAATAAAATGAAGATCTTGTGATCAAAAAGGTGAATATGGCCCTGAATGTTGTCAATAAAATGGTTCTTTATCCATTGATGACTTGAAACCCTGATATGAAATTAAAATCTATTTAATTTAACATAACAGCAAATAAATTATTTATTTATTAAATTTATTTAATCAACCAAATTAAATTATAGACATGATAAATAAAATAATACATCATATAAAAAATACAGCATAGAA